>JADDOH010004353.1:0-19461 GCA_016648135.1 Agrypnia vestita
AGTTTTTTATGTTGATTTTATGCAAAACTAAACTAAATTGCGTATTGACAAATGAGGAGAGATGTTTTTGGGTTCGGTCCGGTACTGCGCAGCCTCCAGCCGAGATGAACCAATCATCCTGATGGATGAAGGGGCAGGAGCGTGATGGATATTTGAAGATGATCGGCCTCTTAGGCCAACAAACCTTCCATTCCATCATCAGGGTCAACGGCACCAGCCGTCGTTCTTGGCGGGAGAGGCGCCGCAATTTGTCAACATTTATTCTGGAAATATTTTAAATAAATTAAAATAAACATTAATTTTAAAGTATCACATCTGGACCCATTACACATCTCTATACAAGGAAACGATGAATTCAACGACAATGAAGTAATATGCTAATTCAAGCACAGTCGATGTGGGATTGTCGGAATGTGAAATATGGTATAAAGATAAAAAAACAGTTATATGTTAAATAACAAAAGAATTTGAATTATTCGAGTCACCTTTCAAAAGAATTCATCTTCTTTCTTCGTGGAAATTTTTTTGCTTGAAAACGAATGATGTATTCTATTTTTGTAAAAGATACATGGGTGAATATACGCTATTTGAATTCCAATGGTCCATAGACAAATTTTATGTAAAACTTATTACATTATTATTTCTGTATGCTTAAACAATAAAGAACATGGTCTTTTATTTGGCCCATATAGTCTATTCACGATAATTGTTTAATTTAAGGCATTAATAGTTTAAAGTAGGTATAAATGTATACTACTCTGGCCTCCCCGTTACTAGATTATGATGATTTTATGGCCATATACTTTAAATACCTATGCCATTATTTTTTTTTTAATATGATCATACGCTTTAATAAACATCGAAACATATTTAATCAAAATACACTGTAAAAATATTTATTAATTAAAAAAAACAACTTATTTTCATGTCATGTTACAATAATGTCACTTCATCTGGCGAAACTCAAAGAAGTAAAATTTGACATAAAACCGCAAAGGTATGTTTTTGTCCTTCAACTACGCGCGTACAATAGTGTGAGGTTAGAAGCAAGCTAACGACATTGAGCAAAACTCTAATAATATTGTGTCAGTTTGCGATTCACTGTAGGAAAGTGTGTTTGTGCCAATCGTTGTAGTATTTCCTCTGGTAAGTATATGTTTTTGTATTTTATCGTTACGAAATTGTATATTTGCACAATGCAATGTTAATTGAGTGTAGATGTCATGTACGTTAAACTGTGGTCAGAAAAGCGAGTGATGTTGTTTTTGTAGGTTTTGTGCGATTTTGTCACTCCTCTGGCGTCACTTCTCTGGTATATTTCATGCCAGAGAAAATAAATAAGCGCCAGGGAAGTGACAAAATTTTGTTTCGTTAATATTTAATGTTTTAAGGCTTCATTTCATTTCTTCTAGATACTCGAGCATAATCAGACATCATGGCAAATGTTACAAAGAAGCAAACAAGGAAAGAGAAGTTAGAAAAAAAGCGTCAAGCTGAAAAATTACGCTACAAAAGAATTAAAAACGATCCGGTTAAAAATTCTGAATCAAATACTACAATTTATATATGTTTTATTTAATATTAGTCCCCTGTCTTAGCTAATAATCAATGGCCTGACACTTCCCTGCTTTAATTTGTCACTACTCTGCCAATAGTGTCACTCCCCTGGTAACACATTTTCCTCTGGTGCTTATAAAATTTAAAAAAATGAAAAATCTTCTGGCCCTCATCATTACAAATTTAAAAATAGTGTCAAATAGAGAAATTATCAATATTGAATGGAACAGATTACATTTCCTTCAGGGACACAAAAAAATCAAATACCGTATATTCACCCACATAATGTTTATGTTTATGATAATTTTGAGTGAAAGACGCTTCAAGGGCGCTTTACAGGTGTGACACCTTGAAGAAGTGAGTTTTTAGCCTCTTCTTGAAAGATTCTTGATTTTCCATGGATCCCAACACTGGAGGCAGCTGATTCCACATGGCTGGGCCCGCAAAGCTGAAAGCACGTTCCGCAAACTTGGTGGCTCCAGGTCTCCCTGGTGCTACCAGCCTGCAGAGTGCCTCCGATTTAGCTGACCGCAGTGTGAGCCGCCTTCCAGTGATGTTGTGCGGGATAAAGAGGTCCACCAAATATTGTGGTGCATTTCTTTGAAGACTTTTGTGCACCATCAGAGAGAATTTGAAATTTATACGCTATTGAGGGTATCCGCGAAAACTTTGACGCCTTATCCAGGGTTATTTGGAAAACATTAATAACCTCGCAGGACTATATTATGATTATGAGTGATTATGAATGATTATGAGTTGATTATGAGCCGAAAATGTTCAAGTTATCATGACCTAATATCAATAGTTATGGACATATGCGACATCAAAGTTTGCATTTTTTCCTCAATATTTGTGACTTATTTTTTGTAAAACATTGGACTATCATTACAGTAACTTATACCGGTTACGAAAAATTCATTTGATTCAATACAGGTTAGATAAAATGATAAAAACCCTGGAAATTTTCCAATTGGAAATCGAAGCTTTTTATTTTTTTATTTGACTTGTATTACAGAGAATGAATTTTTCATATTCGATATAAGTTACTATAATGATCGTCCAACGTTTTACAAAAAATAAGTCAGAAATATTGAAAAAATAATGCAAACTTTGATGTCGCATATCTCCATAACTATTAATATTAGGTCATAATAGCTTGAACATTTTCGACTGATAATCAAGGCAGGAATATAGTCCTGCGAGGTTATTAATGTTTTCCGAATAACCCTGTATATTGACTGAAGTCTGTCGAGCTGAGTGAGTCCTGGGCTGTCCTGCGTATATTCAGTTACAGTGGTCCAGCCACGAGATGACATACTCACTAATCAGTGATTCTGCTCACTAATGCTAATCAGTGATTTGGATTTGTGACGGAAGACATTTTCTTACAGACTTGATCCGTCTTAAAACATTGAAGCCAGCCTTGACAGCTTTGTTAATCTGATTTCTAAGGGTTAGTAGATCTTTTTCTATGTTGATTCCCGGGAGCTTTACCTGCGACGAGGGTTTAATTATAATTCCCTATAACCTGGTGTTCAAAAAATATCGGACCTGAATCAGATGCTGGTGTTGCTAACTTGTCGCTGCCCACATGCCCGGTGGTTAGGTTAGGTTAGGTTAGGTTAGGTTAGGTTAGGTTAGGTTAGGTTAGGTTAGGTTAGGTAAGGTTAGGTTAGGTTAGGTTAGGTTAGGCATCACGAAGGCGACAACGGACTTTCCGGTAGTACTCCCGGGTAAGGTTGAACCTTGGCGTCGGACCCCGAGAACCTTATTCGTCAAGGGCTATCCCATGTTATTGGGCGTGTAAAACTAGAGGCGCGTTCGTAGTGAGCAGCTCTGTTAGCTCTGCCTAGGTCTAATAAAGTATTGGCGTCTGGTAGTCCTGCAGACCTCGGTGTGATGTTTTCCCCATTATTAACTTCTTCTGTTGTATGTAGTACGGTGCCGAGTACAGTATAGTACGGTACGGTGCAGTACGGTAGAGTTTTATACACCGTCAGACATAGCTTGTACCCAATGCGAAAATCCACACAGACAGAGTACCCAATGCGGAAATCCGCGGAACCTGCGACAGACAAGACATTGTAAGATGGAGCAGGCAGAGAAATATTACCATATAAGAAAAATGTACATATACAGAATTGTATAATGTACAGAGGTGTAAAAATATATGATGAGATGCCAGAAAACATGAAGAATATGAATAAGATGAATGAATTTAAAAACAAAGGTTATGGAGATATGTGACATCAATTTTCCTTTTTTTTTCAATATTTCTGGCTTATTTTTTGTAAAACGTTGAACCATCATTACAGTGACGTATATCGATTACGAAAAATTCATTCGTTTCAATACAAGTTAAATAAAATAATAAAAACTTCCAATTGGAATGTTTTCCAATTGGAATTTGAAGGTTTTTGTTATTTTATTTGATTTGTATTAAAGGTAATGAATTTTTAATATTCGATATAAGTAACTGTAATGATAGTCTGACGTTTTACAAAAAATAATTCAGAAATATTGAAAAATAAATGCAAATTTTGATGTCGCATATCGCCATAATTATTGTAATTAGGTAATGACTGCTTGAACACTTTCGACTCATAATCAAGGCAGGAATGTAGTCCTGCGAGGTTATTAATGTTTTCCAAATAACTCTGTATAATGATTGAAGTCCACACACGTATCTCCAATACACCCATCCGGGGAGCGAACTAGTTTGTTAGTTCGATCAAATATTTGACATTTAAGTAACTACTGTCCCTAAATGTCAAATATTTGATTAAACCAGATTGACACCGATATTGATCGAAATCGGACAAGTCAGATTGCGGTCTGGTGATGTTCAGTGATTCGTTTTTGACACGTATAGAATACATAAAAAATAATTAGCATTCGGCTGCCCTACCGGTTCGCGGTAGCTATGTTGCCACTGGTGACTGCTGTCAAGTTTTCTTTTCTTTTAAACAATCCAATTTTAATGACTTAATTCATATGTGGGGTATAAAAGCAAGTAAGGCAAGATCACACAGGAGCACGCCTCACATTGAATGGGGCTGGTATAGAGAGAGTGACAAAGTTTAAATACCTTGGAAGTATCCTAGCGGAAGACCTCGATCCAGAAACCGAAGTCAAATGCAGAATTGAAGCATCGCGAGCTGCTTTTAACAAAATGAGACAGATATTCTGCGATGACAATCTTAACCTGAAACTTCGACAGCGACTGGTCAAATGTTATATATGGTCAGTCCTGCTGTACGGAGTGGAATCGTGGACCCTCAAAGTGAGTAGCATGAACCGGCTGGAGGCGTTCGAAATGTGGATACATCGGAGAATGCTCCGGATACCCTGGACGGATATGGTCAGCAACACAAGAGTTCTTCAAAGAGCTAGAGTGAATAGAGAGTTGCTGACAAATATCAAAATCCGAAAGGTATCGTATTTGGGTCATGTGCTCAGAGGAGAAAAATATGAATTGCTCCACCTGATTCTTATGGGCAAGATAGAGGGTCGTAGAGGTGTTGGAAGGAGACAAATTTCCTGGCTCCGCAATATACGCGACTGGACGGGCATAAGAAGTGTTGGAGAGCTGTTTCGTGCTGCCCAGGACAGGGACGCTTTCTCTCGGGTGATAGTCAACGTTGGGGGGACCTGACATGACACCAAAAGAAGAAGAAGGTATAAAAGCGAGGATAGCGATCAGTGATGTACAAGATACCCTATACAAAGTATCTGGAATACAAAATGCAAGATAGTAAATAGTACAATGCCTACATTAAAATCAAGTATTTCAAATACGAGATACAAATAACTTTCTGGAATGGTATCTGAAATACTAGATACAAAATACGTGTCATCCAAATACTTTTTAAAGATAAAATCCTTTTGTAAGAAAACGCATTTGATTGAATGTAAGTTTATTTTTACTCCCTCTATATTAACTCGTGGCGTCTGCTTGTCTTCTTGTCCGACGAAAATTTTTTGGATCCATTTTAAACCCCTTTCCCGTGATCCAATCGAGCTGAAACTTTGCAAGCAGACTCGCGGCGACGATCAAGAAGATCTATCAAATTTTCGTTAAAAAAAATTAATAACTTTTTGGATTTTTCAAATATTGAATGGTTTTTTTCGTATTTAAAATATTTCAACGCGTCTGGTAGACGCGAAACCAGATTATTGAATAATTTTGGATTTTTGGAAATTTTTTATTACTCCCTTTTGTAGCGTCGCCCGACCGAAGCCCAACGCGTAGGTTAAGCGAAAAAAATATGTTTCAACTAGTAAATGAGAAAGGGAGTATAATAAAAACTTGGTTTTTATGGGTTACTTTATTTTACGTGAATTAAGTGAAAAAAGTATCTTAGTAATCTTAGTATTGACAAAATAGTAAGATACCAAAAGAATGTATCAAAATACAAGATACAAGATTAATATTCATAAAAGCATTTCAGAGACAAGATGAAAATAAGTATTTTGAATCTTGTATCTGTATTTCAAATACTTGTATCTTAGATAAGTCACATCTCTGGTAGCAATTCAAAAAAAATTAATTCATTAGGGATTACTAGTTTATAATGAACTGAATTCGAGATTTGATAGGAAACGTAGCCTATTAATTTATAATAAATATAGTTTTGGAAGGGATAGATATATAAATATAGAATTAAGTATATTTTGAATCAGTAATTCTCGGTGACTGCATTCAAAGCATTTTTGAAATTGGAATTAATGCTGCCATAACCCACATATTATAATGTAAAGAAATGGGAGGTGTTCTACTTAGTAAAAGGCAGTAGGCAGCCTACAGCTATGCGTTTCTTTAGAATCCATTTCTTAGTGCGGAATACAGAATTTATGTTTTAAAGAAAAGGGAAGTGGTCTACTTGTTTTGTTGTTTATCTCCACGCCTCGGACACAGTGAAAATATTTTGTGTGGACGCCTCCCCGTCCCGCTCGCGCTCACCCGAGTGTCAGCGGGACATTTTAGTATCTTTAGCATTAAAAAATGCCGAACACGGGTGACGAAAGTGTAGGGCCGGTACGGGAGCTATTGCTCATAGAACGACCCTGAGTGTGTGGTGGGTCCTACTTCCCTAATGCAATATTTAGATAATATAATGTGTAGGTATTAATTATTTTCTTGAAGTGACTTGGGTAATAGTTCTATTTTGTGTATTTTTAAATAATCTCTACATTTGGCTTCTTTAAGATTTTTTCATACTATTATGTTATTTTTTAAAACTAGTAATGTGCGCACTACGTGTAACAACATTTTTGAATATTTTATATTAGATTTGTATGGATGGTTTCGTAGTATTTAATAATTAGTATCTATATAAGCTGCGTTCCATATATCCACATCTATTCCATAGTTCCATACATAAGGGATTACTTTTTGGATTTTCATACTTTATCTGTTTATTTTAAACAAATTAAGTACTTCAAATTAAATTTTATACTTTACGAGTACACTCGCATATGACGCCCGATGGATATAATCCAATGACCCAACAATGTATCGATTTCATGATACATATAATACTATTTTATTAAGTTTTTTTACAACCGACTGAATAATATACATTTTTATTTTGCATAACGAGTTTTTCCACCTCGCTTTTTTCAGCAAAAAATACAGCGATAACCATTTTGAGATTTTGCATTTGGTAGACTTGGACAATGAACGCGTTATATAAATTTCGTATGATTTCTGGAGTTATTTTCGGTTATTGGAAAATAAAGTTAAAATAAAGTTAAAATAAAGTTAAAATAAAGTTAAAATAAAGTTAAAATAAAGGCCTGTCTTCTTTTGATTGGAATCTAATTTCATTATTATGCATCTTATAGCTTTGTTTTGAATAACTTCTAGCTTAAAAACCAAATTAAATAATCAATTAGAAAGACATACAGAAAAATCTAATTCACGAAAAAATATTTGGCCACTACCGGGATTCGAACCCGGGCCACCTCCTTTCCGGGGCCGGTGCTCTAACCACTGAGCGATAGGAGCCTTATACATTTCCGTGAATTTATCGACCTTATACGTAATTCTCACTTTATTAATTGGTTAATTTTTATTATTTTTATTTTTTGTCCATTTTATAGCCATCCACTTTTTTGATACGGGAGTTCAAATTACTTTGCAATACCACCGCTAGATGGGCCTCAGAATTAACCGATTAATTCATTTTATTTGGACCCACATTTGATACAACAGCTATTATATTCAAGAACACATTCATATTTGTGAAGTTGTAATTTTTCAGAACAAAGTTCTGAGAAATTTTTAAAAATCAAATTAATTAATCAATTAGAAAGAAATATAGAAAAATCTAATTCACCAAAAAAAATTTGACTAATACCGGGATTCGAACCCGGGCCACCTCCTTTCCGGGGCCGGTGCTCTAACACTAAGCTATAGGAGCCTTGTATATTTCCGTGAAAATATCGACCTTATATGTAATTCTCACTTTAGTAGCCAAATATTTTTTCCTGAATTAGATTTTTCTGTACGTCTTTCTAATTGATTGATTAATTTGGTTTTTAAAAATTTCACAGAACTTTGTTCTGAAAAATTACAACTTCACAAATATAAATGTGTTCTTGAATGTAACTTCTAGCTTGTTCAGGTTTCAACCAGCTACAGTGGTTTTGTAATTAATTAATTGTATGGCGCTAATAACCATATAGTTACACATTGCAACTAATAGCCCCTCTACCATCGGACGTAAATGATTCGATCAGTTTTTTCGACACTGAATATTTAACCTTCGAGCGACTCATTTTTTATTTTCTTATACGACTTGATATTCTAGTTTCACTTCTAGTAAATATAAATAAATCATCGGGATCCATCGAAAAGGGGACAATAAAACGTCTAGCTCGCGCGCCTGACTTCGAGGACAAAGCATCGGGTTTTTAATTGCGAGACACCAATTAAGATAAATTATAAAATTCTCACAGAGACGAAGCTGTTTATTTATTTATGGGAAACTAACAGTACATATAAAGAGATTATACATGATTATTGAACAGTATAGAGACCATCTTACAAGTTTCCACGGAATTAACATGTTGTGTATTAACCTAAAGCAACAATAACTTGAGTTATATAATTAAAAAAAAGTTAAAGTTTTAAGTTATGGACAAACTTTGAGAGTCAAAGAAATTTATATGAGAAACGTGAATGGAAGTCTTTATAGGGTGGCCCAGGGCTTATCACCGTTAGCTGACTTGACTGATCACACACGATGCAACGTTCACCAATTCCACAGTAAGAACATTCACGTATTTTTTTACTCCCTTTCTTCTCGTAGCGTCTGCATGCTTGCTTGCTTGTCTGTCGAAAAAACTTTGGATCGATTTTTAGCCCTTTTCCCGTGATCCAATCGAGCTGAAACTTTGCAGACAGACTCGTGACGACGATAAAAATGATCTAACAAATTTTCGTTTTAAAAAAACAATAATTATGGTATAATTTTGGATTTTTCGAAATATTTTATTACTCGCTTCCGTAGCCTCGCCCGACGCGTAGGTTAAGCGCCAAACCTGTTTCCACTAGTAAATGAAAAAGAGAGTATAATAAAAACTTGGTTTTTATGGATTAGTTTTTTTAAAGTTGTACTTATCATCACGCCTTTTGCTCGCGGGGGTTGGCAGAGAGGATAGAGCGCCACACCCTTCTATTCTGGCACACAACTCTCGAATCATCCACATTCACACATCTTCGCATACAAGCTCGACACAGGACCGTCTTCCATTATCTGGTTCGTTTGGTCATGCGCCGTCAACACTTGCGTCATATATTTTTCTTACCATTCTTTTCTCATTCATTCAAGTTGTATAATATATCTTACTATACTTCAAACTTCATCATCATCATCATCTTCTTCCCCTTGTCCTAGTAGGGTCGGGGGCCCAAAGACTCGACAAGGTGCTTCCATGATCCCCTGTCTCGCGCTACTTCTGCTCGAGTCAACCAGTCCAGACCCATTCTGTTTTCAATTGCATTTTATTTGTTGTCTCTCCCAACTTAATCTGGGTCGACCCACCGGCCGTCTTCCCTCCGGGGTTGCCAGGAGGATTCTTCTTGGTAATCGTTACTCTGGCATTCTGAGCACATGTCCAAGCCACCTCAATTATGATTTTTCTACGAGTAGGGGCTCCATGCCGAGTGTGTGCCTTATGTCGGCACTTCTCACTCTGTCTATCTCTTGATCTCACTCTCTCCGTCAGGATCCAAATTTGATGGCCAAAGATTTTCTTATCACCGCACTATATAAAGAGCGTAGAACGCCAGTTGCAGCTCCGATTTTTCTGTCTATTTCACTTTCCTGCCTCCCGTCGCTAGAAAATTCCACCCAAAGGTACTTGAATTTTTCGACTTGCTTCAGCTGGGTCCCTTGTATGCTGATCGAGCAATATTTGAAATATTTGAATGGACTATGCTAGAGATATCTATTGTCTTTTCCATGATATAGTTAGTATACATACGTTTCGCAACTGGTATTGATAAATCTGTATCTTTAAAATGGAATACTAAACAATACATTTCTATTTGATTTAAATATGATATTTTTCCGAATTTTTTTTCCTGTGTAACTTCTATAATTTGTCTCAATAAATAATTATTCCAAGTAATTGAGTTCCCAGAACATAACTACATATAATAATATTTTTAATTTTTCAAAGCAATAAAACACTTTGTGGCTTGACATTATAAGACATTTAAGAATAAATTAAATACTTTGTTTTAAACCACTTTATCGCTATATATTTGTCAACTAGTTTCGGTTGGACTCAACCTTTTTCAGGACAATTATAATATAGACTCTATACTGGTAAATTTCTATATTGGTAAAACAGCAAGAAACGTAAATATTAGAATAAAAGAACACGTAGTGCTTAAAAAATGAAGGTTTTTATGAATTTGCCGAACATATAATTAATTTTGATCACACATTTGATAATAATACAGGGCCAAAAATTTTACACAAAAACGTACTAGGTTTGCGACTTAACAATCTAGAAGCATTAGAAATTAATAAAGCTATCAATAATAATAGTCAAATAATAAATAAACAAATAAATTTATCTAATAGTCCTATTTTAAAGCTGTTCCCTCTATCTTCAGTTAACTCCTCCCCTTCCCTCCCCCCCACCTAGTTGACACTCTGTCTCTCTCTCTTTTTCTTTCCTCCTTTAAAAATTTCTGTACCTAGATTAGTCTATATTATAAGTGTCCTGAAGAAGGTTGAGTCCAACCGAAACTAGTTGACAAATATATAGCGATAAAGTGGTTTAAAACGTAGTATTTAATTTATACTTAAATGTCATATAATAATATGTCCAGTCATCAGTTTGGATCACCCAGTACATCTGACAGACTTGTATTATTGTATTAAACAATAGAAAATTAATCGCATATCTTAACACTGCTAATTTATCTTCTACTGTAAATAGACAGCGCTTATTTGCAACAATGCAATGAAACAAATAAGGTATTAGTATACCGTATTAGTATAGTTATGACAATTAGCTTACACCAAGGGTGGCTTTGCATTTTTACTATTATTAATTCAAGCATCTGTCATGCATGTTCCGTAGTTTTAAAGTTCCACCGCCAGGCGACCTGCTTAACGCCAGATAATTTTCTGACAGCTTGCAATAAATCGTTTAATAAATTTAAATTAAACATATATGCATATTTTTTGTCGCTTTTAAACAGTTAATGGTTAGAAGAATTGATGACGAATAAAAAAAAATCGATCGAGAATAATTTGAAGTCGTGTGGTTAAGTGTTTGTTTGTGTTATACGAGGCTTAGGCCCAAATTCAGATTCAATACTTAGATCAGTGATATAATAAACTGTAGATACGATTCAAGCGTGAAATCTTGAAAGAAAGTTCTCTAACGTTCCAAACAATGTGGTGGAGTGTGTCTGGGGGTCTAGAAGGTTCCAGAATGTTCACGAAGATTCTCAAATGCTTTAGAAGATTCTGGAAAGAGAAAGTTCAAGAAGGTTCTTAAAGGTTCCAAACTGAGTGTCGGAGTAGGACGGTGAGTCTAGATGGTTCCAGAATGTTTGATAAAGCTTTAGAAAATTCTGGAAGGAAAAGGATCTAGAAGATTCACGAAAGTTCTCTTACATTCCAAACAGTATGACGGAGTGTGTCTGTGAGTCTAGAAGGTTCAAGAACGTTCTTTTTCTTCCTTCCTGACCTTCTCGTTTCACCCCTATGGGGTGTTCTTGCCACAAAACAAGTGTGTTTCTTCGTTGGCAGATAAAGCTCTAGAACGTTCTGGAAGGAGAACGTTCTAGAACATTACTAAAAGTTCTATAAGTATCCAAACTAAGTAGCGGAGTGTCTCTAGAAGGTTCCAGAACATTCATGAAGGTTCTCGAATGTTTTAGAAGTTTCTTGAAGCAGAAAGTTCAAGAAGGTTCTATAAGGTTCTTTAGGTTTAGGTACTTTCGTCTGGACGCTAGAATGCTGACCACCATTTCCCTCTGACTCCCATTACCCCTTTCTCCCCTAAATGAAATTTGACTCGACACAGCAATGTTTTTCGGCAAAATGTCTTCGAAATGACGATAAATGTCATTTTTGCAACATGGACAGCTAATTGTCTCCGATCAGATATGCACGACATTGGATTAATTTCTGGCAACACTGCCCGAGGGCGATGACCTCCGCCGCTGGCAATTTGTCAATGGTAAAATCAGTGATGTACAAGATACCCTATACAAAGTATCTGGAATACAAAATGCAAGATATTTTAAAATCAAGTATTTCAAATACCAGATACAAATAACTTTATGGAATGGTACCTGAAATACTAGATACAAAATACGTACCTTCCAAATACTTTTTAAAGATTTTCAATTTCAATTTTCAATTTCAATTTTTTATTTATTTATTACATAATATGTATATTACAAACATTATGTTCAATGCATACATATTATTAACTTACATCTAAAAATATACATATACACATATACATACACATCCATATACACATATACATAAACACATATGTATACATACATACACATATACATATACATACATACATACACACACATATACATATTGTGTATTAAAATACTAATTTATTATTAAACAATTATTAAACAATTAGAAGTGACCTGTATAATCTGGTCAAAGGTGTAGGAGAATCCTGCTTCGGAAAACCCCCTCAGACACATGGAATATATCAATATCCAAAGCGATCTTGTTCAGCATAGCTGTAGCTTTTCCAACAGGCATAACCATCGGCAGGTTGGTCCTGTATATTGGAATGTGAAACAATCTATGCTGACGATGTCTAAGGTAATTATCAGGAACATACAAACCAATGCTCTGCATAATTTCAGTATTGTCGATCATACCGCGCAACAATCGATAAAAGTGTGTAATAAAATACACATTCCTTCTAGTCTCTAAACTATTGTAGCCAAGCATACCCTGGAGAAACTCGGTTGGGTAAAGCCAAGGATAATGCCCGTACTCTCTCATGTAGAGTACGGGCATTATCCTTGCGAGTATATAATCCTTTTGCGGGAAAACATATTTTATTGAATGTGAGTTTATTTTTTTACGTGAATTATTTTCGAATAAATCGCGTTGATCGCGCAAATGTGACAAGATAAAATATTATATTTTTAAGGTTTGAATTATGACTTAAGTAAAACCAGATCTTCAAACATTTTGTCGCTAATTTTTCTTCGATGAGGTCTCATTATCGGTACATCATTGGAAAAAAAGTATCTTAGCAATCTAAGTATTTATAAAATACTAAGATACCAAAAGAATGTATCTACATACAAGATACAAGATGAATATTACAAAAAATATTTCAGATACAAGATGAAAATACGTTTTTGCATCTTGTATCTGTATTTCAAATACTTGTATCTTAGATAAGTCACGTCTCTGGGTAAAACGCAACGGTTAAAAAGAGATAATATTATTCCAATTTGCAATATTTATTTATTTATATTTTTTCAATATTTCTGACTTATCAAACATGATAATTTCGTTGTATATCCGCCCGTCGTCTGTCTGTCTCCGTAACTTCGTGTAACGTCCGTAATTTCTTGAACCCCGGGCCACCAAACCCGAAACGGCCAATTAACACATGTAGACCGCCAAAAAATGCTATAAATACCTGCTAGGGCTTAGCAATGACGCGAACCAATGTTCCGTCATTTTTTGACGGGTTAAAACTAGTCTTTTAGAAAACTTTTGACTATCATGAAATTAATTTATATTGAATATTAAAAAATCATTCGAGTTTATACAAGTCAAATAATAACTAATGTGAAAACACATTTTAAAGGCTACTATTTATAGAAACGACTTGCTTATTACTCCCTTTATATTAACTCTTGGCGTCTACTTGCTTGCCGTCAACAAAAACTTTGGATCGATTTTTGACCCTTTCCCCGTGATCTAATCGAGCTGAAACTTGGCAAGCAGACTCGTGGCGACGATCAAGAAGATCTATCAAATTTTCGTTAAAAAAATTTAATAATTATAGTATAATTTCGGATTTTTAGAAATTTTATTGGTTTTTTCAAATTGGAATCATTAGAAAAGTTTGATTAGCAACGGCGGCCCGATAACGTCGCGGAATATTTTCTAAATTTGAATTTCTCCGTCGGTATAATAGGTACATCACTACGAATTTATTGTACGATATTGATCTCTTGAATCTTAACATCTCAAAACATAGAAATATATAAAATTTCTGTAAGTTTAGTGTTATGTTATATGTTTTAATTCGTCTTTAATTATTGTTATATTTTAATATAAAGAAAGGGAGTATAGTAAAAACTTGGTTTTTGTGGGTTACTTTTTTTATAATATTTAATTTACTATTAACACATTCTCTAATTTATCTGGCAGTAATCCTATGTTATTCATATGAAAATGTTCTAAACTCTTGTTAATATCGAAGTAATGGTTTATTAATGTATTAAATAAAACAGATATTTTATACGAACCGTATATTTCTCTGAGAGGCAAATCTCGACGTTTTGCTGAAGTCATATCCAGCGTCGTAAAGAGAGCGTCCTGTCACGGCGGAGGTGTAACTAACTAACTAACCATCACGCCGTTTCCCCGTAGGGTTAGGCAGAGAGGATTGAACGCCACACTCTTCTATCCTAGCACACCATTTTTGCTTCGGCCACATTCATACATCTTCTCATACACGTTCTACGGTTGTTGCGGCTTTTAACAGGGCCATCCTCAAATACTTGGAGTACCTGATCGTGCCAGGTCTTTCGCGAATGCCCTCTATTCCTGTTGCCTTCAACACTCGCCTCATATATTTTCTTAACCATCCTTTCCTCGTTCATACGTTCCACATGACAAAACCATCTCAGCACTCCTTTCTTTATTCTATCTACCACACTACAGCTAGCATTGCATTCACTTCTAATTTGTTCATTCCTCACTCTATCGACCAAAGATTTTCCACACAAGCGTCTTAGTGACCGCATTTCCACCGCATTCAGTCTACTTTCATTCCTCTTTTGCCAATTCCAGGCTTCACTTCCATACATAAGGGTTGGCACTAGAAAGCCATTATGTACCGCTAGTCTTGCTTCCTTTGACAGATTCTTATTGTTCATAATTGCATTTAGTGCACCACACACTTTGTTTCCCGCAGTTACTCTCCTTTCGATATCATTCTCAGCCTTGTCGTCTCTACTAAACATACTTCCCAACAAATTTGCTTCTCAGAAAAATATACGGTTCGTATAAAATATCCGTTATATTTAACACATAAATATATTCAACGACCGTAATAATAACCTCGACTCTTAAATAATGGTTTATTTTCAAAATGTGATTGGGAAATTCATCAGTGGGGTTCGAAGCCGAAACTTTTTATTAGAGGTAATCGATATCAGGGATAATGTTCTTTACGTTTCAGCTGTGATTCCACCGTTGCTAAGTGAAATAACTATGTTTTCAATTTAACAGTTCAGTTTGTTTATTGTGTTCAGTTCCGGTTGAATATACAAATTTTGGATGGACTGTGCCTGTCTCACTAGAAGTATCTGTGTTGAGACAGGCATAGTTTACAGTAGTGTGTAGATACAAAACATAGTATGAAGATAATAGTAAAAATAATTATTTGTATTTGACGAAAAATATATCATATTTATGACTGTGTGTGTGTAAAAGTGCTTATTTTATCTCTCCCTTTGTTTCGGATCCACCGTGTTATTTTCTATTTTATGTTAGGGTTGTTAATTGTGGTTGACCCTGGTTACTTAAATTCATCAAGCATACAATTAAGTAATTAATGTATATTATAGATATCTCACAGAGATGAAACTGTATTTCTTATGGAAAAGTAGGTATAGAAGTCATTTGGGTGTACATAGGACTTATGACCTATCTTAATGGTTGGCTTCTTTACACAATGTAACATTCGCCATTTCCACACGTGATAGAATATACCATGTTTATTCATTTTTTGGAAGTTGTATATATGTTCAAATTGCGTGGAGAGCTTTCACATATGAGTTGTAATTGCCTTTCCATGCGGCCTGTACAAAGCCATTTTCATTCCCCTAAATCCCCACAGATGTCGCTAATGAGAAAATCTACAATTATTTTACGGAATTTGAGAGCAATATACTTTATTGCGTAATGAAATTCAACCGAATTACTTGCATTACACTAGGATACGCCAGGAAATATTATTTCCAATTTTTGTTAAATTCATTTTTACCAGTATTTACAATTCAAATAAATTGTAGATTTTCTCATTAGCGACATCTGTGGGGATTTAAAGGAAGGAAAGGCAATTACAACTCATATGTGAAAGCTCTCCACGCAATTTGAACATATATACAACTTCCAAAAAATGAATAAACATGGTATATTCTATCATGGGTGGAAATGGCGAATGTTACATTGTGTAAAGAAGCCAACCATTAAGATAGGTTATAAGTCCTATGTACACCCAAATGACTTCTATACCTACTTTCCCATAATTAATACAGTTTCGTCTCTGTGAGATATCTATAATATACACTAATTGATTAATAATGTCTCTGTGACATAAATCCAGCACTGTTCTGAAAGATTTGAACAAACTCAAAAATATTCACAATTAAGTAATTTGAGTCTAAATACTTAAAGCTCCTTTGTCCATACGTGGTATGCAACCTTGGAATTTGTAGATTGAGTTTGTTTAAGCGTGTGGTAATTATTGTTTCAGTTGGTTTAAGCCGTGTATTTTTGTGTTTGAACGTGTATTTAAGAGTGTATATTTGCATAAATTTGTTTTATATCGAATATATCGAATTTGTTAAATATTTCATCTGTCCTTGTTAAAATTGAGGTTTGAGGATTACTTTTATAGCAATTTTCTGATTTGCAATAATTGGGTTGAGTGCACTCATAGTTGCTCCTCCCCATGCAATTATGCCGTGTTCTATAATTGATTGGCAGATTGCAAAGTATACCATTTTTAGGATTTTAATGCTAAGTTCATACATAATTCACTACACTCTAAAGGTCCTTGCATCACATTACATATTTTATTTTATTTTATTTTAGTATCCATCCGCTCGCAAAATGGTTTGTTCACCAGCGGCCGTAGGTCACGCGACGCAGGCGACATCTATCGCCGCACATTCCTGTTGACGTTCCCAGCATTTTATGAACCTCTGAAAAATGTATGCGGAGTTCCCTGCTGCGAATTCTCATCCGTCACATTTTATTGTGCGATAACTGACTTCGCCAAATTAATGCTTACCATTGCTGGTGTTGGCCATTAAAATATTAATTGAAAATTTGAAAAAAATCCGATTCAAATCGGCGTTCTTTGAGGTGTCCGATGAAAAATATTAAAATTCCGTACAATCTGCTCTTGCGCAATTTGTCTTAGATATAGTCATGTTCATTGTCCCGAAAGACCACGACACAACGGTACTCTGTACTCACAATAAATCCGAAATATTTAATAAAATTTTATACACAAATAAATCCACAATTTTTTCTTGTCACTTGGAAAAATATCAGTAAGAAATCGCCATAAAATTCAGAATATTTTGAGTTTGTTCAAATCTTTCAGAACAGTGCTGGATTTATGTCACAGAGACATTATTAATCAATTGCAAGTATATCAATTGCAAGTATATTGCAAGTATTCGGATGAATTTCATTACACAATAAAGTATATTGCTCTCAAAATTCCGTAAAAAATCAATGTAGATTTTCTCATTAGCGACATCTGTGGGGATTTAGGGGAATGAAAATGGCTTTGTACAGGCCGCATGGAAAAGGCGCTTACAACTCATATATGAAAGCTTTCCACGCAATTTGAACATATATACAACTTCCAAAAAATGAATAAGCATGGTATATTCTATCATGGGTGGAAATGGCGAATGTTACAATTGTGTAAAGTGATCACTTAAGCCAACCATAAAAAAGACAGGTCATAAGTCCTGTGTACACCCAAATGACTTCTATACCTACTTTCCCATAATTAATACAGTTTCGTCTCTGTGAGATATCTATAATATACACTAATCGCCATAAAATTGTTTTAAAATAAGGCGGAAACATTGCATTGAAATGAACTGGGTCATAAAACTATACAATTTTAAGGAACAAAATTATTTAAATGCAAATTCTACACTTGTCATTGATTCTGCCAAATGCTACTGAGGCCCGAATTCAGAGCCAATACTTAGATGATTTATAGATTAAAATACGCCTCAAAAGCGTTATTTTAAATACAAAATAACACTTTTAAGGCATATATATAATAATATATAATATATATAACTTTAAATCATGTTAGTATTGACTCTGAATTCGGACCTTTGCTTACTAAGACAGTAATAGGGGTTATTTAAAATAATTTTGAGCTTTTTATTTCATTTAATAATTTTTTTTAATGACCTTATATAGTTAAAAATTATTAAAAGAACGATAAAAAACATAAATGGTTTCACATTACCCACCACGGACGATACTGAGTATAATGATATTTATATATTTAGATAATAATGTCACTAAAAAATCATTTTGCCATTTTGCCATTTTGCGAAGAAGATGAAGTTTGTTTTGTTTCAAATTGTGAAACAAAGAAAAAAACTAAGCAATTTCGCAAACTTGTAAACCACATAGATTCTTTTTAAACCACTCTATTTTCTTTAGGACGGACGCGCATTTTTTTTTATTATTAAATTTATACATATTTTATATTGTTAAAAATGGTGCCAAGCTTTGTAGAGTTTGTCAGAACGTTTCTTTTCCATTTTCTTGCATGAGTACATCGCATATTTAGTTGGAAGTATAATTGACGTAGGATAATATACAGGGTTATTTGGAAAACATTAATAACCTCGCAGGACTATATTCCTGCCTTGATTGTGAGTCGAAAATGTTCAAGCTATCACGACCTAATATCAATAGTTATGGAGATATGCGACGTCAAATTTTGCATTTTTTTCTCAATATTTCTGACTTATTTTTTGTAAAACGCTGGACTATCATTACAGTAACTTATACCGAATATAAAAATTTCATTTCCTTTAATACAAGTCAAATAAAATAATAAAAACCTTCAAATTCCAATTGGAAAACATTCCAATTAGAAAATTTTCAGGGTTTTTATCATTTTATTTAACTTGTATAGTAGCAAATGAAATTTTCGTAATCGATATAAGTTACTGTAATGATAGTCCAATGTTTTCCAAAAAATAAGTCACAAAAATTGAGAAAAAAATGCAAACTTTGATGTCGCATATCTCCATAATTATTGATATTGGGTCATAATAGCTTGAACATTTTCGACTCATAATCAAGGCAGGAATATAGTCCTGCGAGGTTATTAATGTTTTCCAAATACCCCATATAT
>JADDOH010004354.1:0-53239 GCA_016648135.1 Agrypnia vestita
TCGATGAACTACCTATGAAATGGCAAAAGTGCATAGATAGCAATGGTACATACTTTGATTAAATAAATATATTATAATAAAAAAAAATCGACTTTATGTTCCTCCCATACTAAACGTGAATTTCATATGTAAGGACCTAATATTATGGACCTGGAATCAATGATTTTATGTAAGATGAAAAATCGCTATTTATTCATTGCTCAATATTCAAAAGCTTTTTACTCAAAACCATGTTTTGAAAATCGGTGACCAATATATCTCGGCAACCCATCAACTTGAAATTTCAAGTGGTTATTATCCATTAATTATCTAGTCTTTATCGTAGGATTTTTTTAAGTGACTTAGTTTTTTTTTATCGGCATAATAGACCTGAATTTTTCCCTAAAAAATGCTATTTTAAATTCAAACGCCCGCCATTTGGTCAAAAATCTATATTTTCAAAAATCCCTGCGTCAAAGACCAAATTATAGTGTCAATTTTGATAAACTTTTTGTTTTTTTGCATTCTGATGATTACAGATGAAATGGTCACCGCGGAGGACCTTTTTTTTTGGCAGTTGACAGAACCCAACAATTTTGAATATTTTTGAATATTTTTTTTTATATAAATTCTTAAATGTATGTACTTTCATGTAGAAATAATACCAATATACCATAATTCATATAGGTTTTTTTTCGCGCTTCGTAGGTATGTACAGTAGCCGGCAAACATCTTGAAATTCTACGGCATAGTGGGGGGAAGTTTGCGCATCTACCTTTTCACCAACGAGACCCAAATTTTGTCTTCTGCGCATTCCCCCACCACGCCAAAGAATTTCAAGAAGTTTGCCGGTAACTTTATTCCCACTTAACCAGGAATTTGATAATCTGAGATTTTTTTCACCATCCAACCCAGATAATTTGAAGTCTACTGAATTCAAGTATTCTGCGCATCTTCTTCACTCTCTTCCTTATTTACCCTATAAATTTGGGAGCAATTTTTCTAAATATTTATCACCTTCATGTCTCCGGATGTGTGCCACGAGGCTGTAGGAGGTGGTCATGCACTTCCCACAGTAGTGGCACTTGTGCACCTTTTCCTCGTGGGACTTCATGTGGTTCAAGAGATTCTTTTTCTGTAATATATTTAATAAAGGTCAGCTTGCAGGAGAACTCGAGCAGAAAATGTCATCTGTTTCCAGTAAAATTGTTGTAGTTGAAATGGCAATATAACATTAGTGCAATCCTACTACTAGTGCAATCCATTCACAATAATGTAGGCGCTTTTTCCATTGAATTGTAATGTTAGTTGAATGTTTTCAATTATGTTTTACTAATAATTCAAAGTTTTATCTTAATGATATTTGAATTTTTTCAATTTCATTTTATTTATTTAATAATATGTACATAACAAACTAAGTGTTCAAGGCATACATACATATTATGAAAATATATATCAATATTTAATTAATTAAAAATAACATCAACTCTGGTCAAACGTGTAGGAGAATCCTGCTTCGGACACATGGAATATATCAACATCCAAAACGATATTGTTCAGCTGGTAGCTCTTCAAAAAGGCATAACCATTGCCAGGTTGGTCCTGTATATTGTATATTATGTATAATATACAATATAATATAATATATTATAGTTTATTCAAACTAGGCTTAAGACGATTGTGCTAAATTGCGATAAAAGCAAGAGAGATATTGTGTGCAAGCTTAATACATAAATAGCAAAATCCGAAGGAGTGGAATGCCAAGAAAACAAGGATGTGCCCAGTGCCAGATTAGCCATATGGCAGAAGTAAAGACCCCTCAATAAAAATCAGAATTTAAATTTATCAATCAAAATATTTATCACATTATTTCGGCGACTCTCTACCCTAAAGTTGTAAAAAAAATACTAAACAAAAATTTGAAAGTCAGATGTTCATTGTCATAATTCAAAATATACTGTCTGCCTTAACACATGGAAGCATACCAACTAGTGACTGGTGTATTTGGTAGGGGTGTGCAGTGAGAATATTAAAGAATGAGTTTTTCCTATACAAGAATAAACTTTGAAAAAAAATATCCCGTAATATTTCTATCACAATAATTATTATATTATTCATATTTCATAATTATTATATTATTCATATTTCATAATTATTATATTATTCATATTTCATAATATTCTGTCAGATAAATATGTAATTTGGATATGTATTTTTTCCCCAATATATGTTTACGTAAAAGTCATGCTTCAAAATTTGGAATACTTTGGCAGTTAAAATCTCTTACAGCAGGAGAAATCTTGAAAAGAACTCCAAATATCATCAGTGCTTATCAAGACACTTTTGGAAGAAAGCTTAGGTGACGAAAGCCTGCTATTGACAACAAAAAGCATGAGGCCTTGGAACTGCAATTTTATAGACTTACAACGGAAAATTCATAAGAGTTGGGTTCCTAAATGTAGAAATAGTCTTACACATTTACTTGTTTTAAATGATTATGGACTGCAGTGGAGAACATTCTATTTCGACATTAAGGCGGATAAAAAATGATTTAAGAGACATGACAATATTGACTACATAACCTCACTTTAATGAGTGTTGAATGTGATTAACTTAGAGATATTGATTTGACTAGTTAGTGTTATCTCTAAATCTGCTCCTAAATGGAGAAATGTTTGTTTATAACAGTTTTGTTTTATTTTGCATGCTAAATCCAACCAAGGGCCTCTTGACGACATTTGCTGCAGGCCTCGCACTGGCTTAATAAGGCACTGGATGTGGCATTGTATTTACTTTGCCCAATCATACGGAAATATGACATGCTTATAGTTTATTCCTACTTAATCATTGAACAGATGTACTCTCATGTAGCATCTCACTGATATTAAATAATTTGCTAAAAAATGTCAACTTTTTCATTGGGGTCATCGTTATGTTTTGGCGTAATATAGTTTTTAAATACTCTCACCTGGAAACGTTTATGACAGATTTGACACTCTATCGTCACATACTTGTGACCAAGATGGACGTGCTTGGTGTGGATGCGCAGATACCTGAAAACATAAGGCTTACTTCAAATTAGGTTTAGTTTAAGTGCAACATGTAAAGTTGATTTAGATTGATTAATTCCCTTTTACCTGTCAGTTCGGAAGGCCTTCTCGCAAAACTGACACTGGAACCGGTCTCCGCTGTGGCTCTTCATATGCGTGGTGAGATCATTCTTCAAACTGAAGGTCTTCCCGCAAACGTGGCAGAAGTGCGGGCGCTCGTCGGAATGCCAGCGCTTGCGGTGGGCCACCAGGCTCTGCGAGTGGTGGTAGGCCTTGCCGCAGTCCGCACACTGGAAGCTGCCCGCCTTCATGTGGCACATCATGTGCATCCTGTCACGGCCAGTTTACAGTATAATTAGATACAGGAGATTGCTGAAAATCGCGACATTCAATTATACATCCTGATTCGCTATTATTTCACAACATCATATCATCTATTTTACATACGTATTACAAAATTTTATTTTTAATTATAATACATTTCACTCCTCAGAAATATTGAACATATTCAAATGCAAAAATAATGAAAACATTATCTCCCTGGTCAAAAAATATCGCAACACTAAATGAAGTACAAAATTTGAAGACAGAAAATTCAGTCTTGATTTTTCATAATGGAGAAATTTCAGAGTGCTGATAATACATGTTGAAACATTTAATTAAAATGTAAGCCAAAACTAATAAATTGGTATAAAAAATATTGAGAGAAAAAGAATATTAAAGTTAGTGTATTTAAGCGCAGAATAATTGACTTCTAATTCGCCTATAACGTCATGTGTTCGCATAGCCGGACACGAGCACGAGCCGCGATGTATACTGCGTACGAGAGATGACACCATGTGACTCCACCGGATGGAACAAAAATATTCATGCAAAATTCAAATTTAAAATTCTATAACTTTGATAGTTTTTGAAATACCTTAATTTTACTTTCAGATTTTTGTTCAATTTTACTCATATTTTCATTTCTATTCATTGAATAAAAAAATAAACTTTTCCATTCATAATATTTTTTTTTTCTACTTATTTTCTTTACATTTTATAATATTTAGTCCCCCAAAACAACTAAAAAGACGTTTGTCTGTAGGTTCATTTTTACAATTGAAAGTTACACTATTACAAAATATTATTCACTTTATAAACTATATAAGAGATATAAAACGAAAACAATTAAGTACAAAAAACAACATAAAAGAAATTTTCATTACAAAGTTAAAAATTTTAAGCAATAAATAAAGAAAATAGCAAATTAAAAATATAAATAGCAAAAATTAAGGAAAAAGAAAGAGAAATATATATAAATATAAACATCACTAATTATTCAAAGTAATAATAATAAAACACTTAATATAGTTCATAAATAACTAATGTCATTTTCTATTAACCACTTTTTAAGTTCTGACATTGACTTTGTAGTTTTTAAGCCTGAGGGAAAGGTACTTTGTATTTTGTTCAAGAACATTGGAACTCGATATTCAAGTGTCCTCAGACCATATTTGTTTGTTATTCTTGGTATTGTTAATATTTTATTTGAAGCGCATCTTGTGTTTTTGCCATGATCAACTACTTTTTTGTAACTTTCATTTTCGTGATTTTCTTTTATCAGCAGAAATATATTACTGATGAATATACTGGTTTAGTATTTTGTCTTTGCTCAAAAACCTGTGGATTTATTATTCTTTTTACTATAGCAGTTTGTAGATTTTGTATCAGCTTATTTCATTATTGAATTGTTTATATTTGAAATATTTGTTTAACTTGTTGTGGGCCGTAAAAAAAACCATGAAAACATGCGTATATTAAAAAAAAAACACACACATTCATATTATTTTATCGTAAGTGTAAATGTATGTAAACAATGATTTTTTTATCATTTAAGTAAAAAAAAGAATCTTTTTTTGAATTTCCATAATGTTGCCAGCGCAACATTTTCTGAAAAATAATAATTATTTTTTATTTGTTTATTAGAGACAACACTACTATTAATAATAATAATCTTCTTCTGTGTGATATATTTTGTTGCACGGCACGGCACACGACGGGACATCGCACTCATAACACATAAATATGATACACTTTCACACACACACATATTTCAAATAAACGCAACAAAATTGCGTGTATTCTTGTTAATAAATCACTATTAGTATTCAATTGAATCATAAACCAACAAAAACTGACAAATATCGTAAAACATATCGTATATATTTGTATATACGTGTACAAATAAATCGAAAATCGAAAAAAATAAATCGTATTTCCCGCGCACATTGCGCGTGACCTTGACGATGGAATATTTGAATTTCGATTGCACAACACGCGATCGGGGCGACATCTACAACTTCTCTATACGATTTTGACGGCAGAAAAACTTCCGTTTTGATTGTTGATTTAAAATATAATCGGTGATGTTTTTGAGTTGAAAATGGAACGACAGGTCACAACAGGATTTCTCTATTGGGATAAAATTACGTTTTTCAAATTCGATACGCGGTCGTCGATAAATAATTTATTTTGTGCCTGTCGGATATATGCGACGGCGGCCCAGGGGGGGTTAATATTTGAATTGCTGGAAAGGCCCCAAGATCTTATACCATATCTTAATATTGATTCTACCAAAGAAAAATATATCACTCTTAAAATAGGCTTTGGGATAATGTACTGCATCTTGTAAAATTTGCTAGACACTGCCCTAAGGCTCGTACAAATTTTATGTATCTGCTGATCCCATTTGAAGTGTTCATCTATGATTAGACCAATGTGTTATTTAGTTGCAATGTATTTATACTCGTATGTATTAGCAACAGCAGACATAAAGTCTAACATGCAAAAATGTTTGATTACAAGTCACACCCAAAATTAATTTATAAGTCTTTAATAAAAAAGGATCTTTCGAGAAAAACCAAAAAGATTACTGTACTTAATTTGTTTAAAAATTCACCTATCATGCCAGCTTCAAATTGCTACAATTTAGACAACTTTTAATTAATGAGTGACGGCTCAAATTATTTTTCAAAATATGTTTTGTTAATTTTATACAAAAACAGTTGTTTTTTAAAAAATTTGGTGAAACACACACTGACACTTTAATCTTGTTTTTCTATTAATGACCTTCTTTAATTTTGATTTCTAAAAGTAAGACATTTAACATTTAAGAAAGTTACCTGAGATCATCTATATTCTGATAGACACGTTCGCACATCCGACACATGTAGGTGCCGACCTGGTCGTGCGATTTCATATGTGTCTTGAGTACGCTGCAGTCACTAAACTCTAGAGGGCACATCTGGCAAGCGTACACAAACTTCACGTTCATCTGCGCAAGCTCTTCTTGGGTCAGTTCATTCTTTACTGGAAATGTGTTATACTTTATGCAGAATATCCAGAGATGTACAAATGATCTAGCAAATTTTCTGTGTATAGTTTTCTGGGATATTCTGCCGTGTATATGTGACCTCTCTGGGCGACATTTCGGATCCCATTGCAGGGTCCATCATCAGGGCTGATGCAATGGGTGTGTGTTGAAGTGTAGGTTAAGTATTGCCTTGCAATACCGTACCGAAGTCAGGGTGTGTCCAAGTTTGTGTTAGGTTAAGTACTGGATTGCGGTACCGTGTCGAAAGCAGGGTGCGTGTGTCTCGATGTAGTGTGTTGTGTATGTTTATGTTAATTTATATAGCGATTTGATTTATCCTGCAGCGCCGGATACGGAAGACGGCAGATACGTCACATCATAAGAGCCAAATCTAACGGCTCTGAGAAAAACACAGAAGCTGAGATCAAAGGGATTTCTTTCTTGCCTTATATCCATAATGTAACAGACAGGATTGCCAAGGCGCTCAAGAAACGGAAGATTAAGACAGTGTTCGGCACAAACACTGTCTTAATATTAATATATATAATAATAAACAACAAGGTTAAGGACCTCTTAAGACCAGCGAAGGATCGAGATCGCCTTGAGACTGACGGTGTTTATAGGCTTGACTGTCAAAATTGCGACAAAGTGTATGTGGGACAAACAGCACACACAATTTCAAAGAGGGTTGATGAGCATAAAAGAGCATGCAAACTCGGTCATCCGGAAAAATCGGCATTGGGTGAGCACTTTCTAGATATGGGCCACCATTTTTCATTTGAGCCGAAAATCTTAGGAAAGCCCAAAAGTCACCACACGCGCCTGGTCAAAGAAGCAATTGAAATATACAAGCACCCTGTAAATATTAATAGGGATGACGGTCTTAAGTTAAAAACCTCGTGGTATCCGGCGCTGCAGGATAAATCAAATCGACGATCCGCACAGTCCGACATCCGTTAGTAGATACACAACACACTACATCAAGACACACGCACCCTGCTTTCGACACGGTACTGCAATCCAGTATTTAACCTAACACAAACTTGGACACACCCTGACTTCGGTACGGTATTGCAAGGCAATACTTAACCTACACTTCAACACACCCCCATCACATCAGCCCTGATGATGGACCCTGCAATGGGATCCGAAACGTCGCCTGGAGAGGTCATGTATACACTGCAGAATATCTCAGAAAACTATACACAGAAGATTCTGAACAGCCGTGACATTTTTAATCTAGCAAATTGTTTAGTAGGGTGGGTCGAAAAATATTTTTTTTTTCAAATGTACATTTTTCATATGAAAGCTACCGATTACACTGAAATTATTTGCTCCTCGCCCAATGCTAAGGGAAGTAGAAGTGATGATGATGATATAACATCTGTAATGTTCTCGTCTTTTAAACTAAGGAGAAGACATTGTAGGAAATTGGGGACTAGATAAAATCAGTCTTCTACTGGAAGATTATTTATTGACTTGCAAAAATGAGTTTATATCACGACAATATTATTAAACCCAGGTACATCCTTTTTATCTCCATTCACTCTCTCATTATTTCCTGTCTCTGTCATACATCCATACAGACATACCGACAGATACATTACAATATCACTCATCAGTTACGACACTAATCCCATCAGCGACATCAAAAAGTTTCCCTGCCACACTCAGGCAGTCTATAGAGTTCTCCATTCACTCTCTCATTATTTCCTGTCTCTGTCATACATCCATACAGACATACCGACAGATACATTACAATATCACTCATCAGTTACGACACTAATCCCATCAGCGACATCAAAAAGTTTCCCTGCCACACTCAGGCAGTCTATAGAGTTAAACTTGTTAGCGAGGCTTCAACTAAAGTATGTAAACATTAGGCTAGAGTTGGCTACATCAAATCTACGCTGGTATCAAGATCAGTTATGCTTGTTTAAACATGTTTACACAGAAAAGAAACAGTAGAAGTAACAGAGAACCACTGAAACCTACTCAATTTTGGTATTTAGTTTCAAAATGTAATGTAAATTTCACATTAGGGTGTAGGTGGAACTTGGATTTGGATTATGGATTAGGGTAAGCCATTTAATGACACTACAATGTTGAAAAATCAAATAAAAATGATTATGATGACAGGTGTTAATTAAGAAGATCCTCGGTTTAAATACATTGTTGTTGCCAACTATAATCCAAGATGATAAAACTGTTTCTTAGTCACTTACTTTTTTTGTGTTTGTGTTTTACTTTAATTTCCGGATCTCTCTTTATCTCTGGAGGATCTTCCGTGGGCTCCACGTTCTCTATTGGCAAATCATCATCTTCATTGTACTCCTGAACAAACATAATTATGATAATCAGAAATGTGGTGTGATGTACGAAGTTGTAAAAAATTGTATTAAATAAAATTGTAATAAATTGTAAAAAAAAAAAATCTGACATAAATTATGAATACCTGCTTAATGGTCACCACGGTGATGGGTTCTCCAAAGCTATCCGGAAGAGTAATCTCGGGCAATTTTTCATCCTTCAAATCCGATTTTGGCGGACCAAACTTAAACGACCTGAAATAATTCACATTGAGTAGTTTGTTTGTGAATTTTACCAAAATTTTGATTATACTATTATCAAATAGCAACCATCTCTGGATTAATGAACTCAATGTTTCTGTTAATCCAAATGATCTATAACCTTTATTTGCTAAAATTCTACTTAATTTGCTTCACTTTTTCACAAAACTCCAAATAAAACTGAACTTTCATAACAAATAAAATTTTATCGCCAAATCTTAATGTTTGCGTTCGGATTTAAATGCCATCACATAGTGTTATTACTGACTGACATTGTTAGACAGAGATTGATGTATTTTTATGAAAGATAAGACAAATTGAAAATTTAATGCAATCACAATTTAATGTAAAACTGAAACATGATGTGACGAATTGTATTCTTAAATAGACCTAGATCACAGAGTATAAAAACTTCCAGAAATGTACTAATCCGGTTCTTAAGAAAATGGGATTGGGTCACAATGGAAGAAAGTCCCCCCTCCTGTATGTTTAGCGCTCCCGTTCCGGAACGGGTCACTACTTAACCCCAAAAATCTTATTTTAAAGCTTTTTAATAATTATTAATGATATTGAGTTGGTATTCTTTGTAATCCTTAAGCCACGTATTCACTAGGGGACAAATCGTCCCTCAAAATCACGCACGGCATAGAGTCTACGTGACGCTGCAACATTGCGCAGCATTTCTACATGCCGCGGCAACGTTGCCATGTGCACGGTACCTGAGCGAGCACACGGGGACATCGTACCGCGCATC
Source organism: Agrypnia vestita (assembly GCA_016648135.1). Classification (NCBI taxonomy): domain Eukaryota; kingdom Metazoa; phylum Arthropoda; class Insecta; order Trichoptera; family Phryganeidae; genus Agrypnia; species Agrypnia vestita. The sequence goes on from JADDOH010004354.1 coordinate 9,709, forward strand.
AGTACCACGTGGCATGTTGACAAGCCGAGATGCATGCTCTGCATATGCTATATGATGTGATATAAAACAGCGTTCCGTAATATTGTGTCTTGTTTGGCTATGGAAGACCCGATCATTTGTAATAAATTTTCAAAATCATTTTTCATTCGGATGAAATTGACAAATGATCTGTCAAACATTCGAAGATCGCATAGAATATCCATCCTTCTTTCCTTTGCAATAAATACTTTCGCGCCCACCACCTTTTTCTGCTCTTATATTTCCATAAACTCGTTAGAATAAATAGATTGACAGATACGCAGCACTAATCATCATAACCCTTTTGGGTGACATTTCCGCAATAAGTGATATGTGAGTTCCGGTGTGTACACGTCAAATGACCGCGTCATTATCCCCGAAACATGAGTGTAGATGCGACATGCCGCGCAGAATGTTGCGCGATCTGTCCCCTATTGAATACATGGCTTTATGAATATTCCAAATGATACAAAACCCAAAGAAAATAAAATGATTCTGCTTGCACAGCATCCATAAGGAAACTGTAGTTGAATGGTCCCTAAGTTCTAAAAATAAATCAATAAAAAGTACTTATACTATAAAGTACAGGTTAAGTACCACAAGGAGCAAAAAAAAATAGAAATAATCAACTAATACATTTTAATAAATTTTTAAAAATTACTGATGCCGTGATTAGCTCAGGCGACGCCGCGCTCTCCGCTCTCGCACATTCTCGCTATTACAAGTCGGTCTTATAACGAACTAAGGCACTAGAAACGAACTAACAAACTAAGGAGCGGGGGACCTGGGAACTAGTTCGCGTAGTTCGTCTGCGAGAGCGCTCTTACGAACTAGTTCGTTCAGGAACTACACAATGCTATCGTCTGGATCACCCCTGAGTTACTGACCATATCTGCCTACAGTATGTCTAACATTTTTTTGATTGGATAGATATTTTTCACCGGATTAATTTGCCGATTGCAAAAAAAAATGTAACAATACAGAACTCACTTGAAGTACTGGTTGTGATGAGTTAGCGGAGGATGCATGTCAACTAGGATAGGAATTTCTCCGTCAGTGTCGCTGGAACTGAAGTCGGCTGATGAATGAACCCGGTCTTCGGATGAATGGTCATCATCGATTTCCTTTTTTTTCTTTTTCAACTTTTTCTTTGTAGCAAACTCTGAGAAATATTTTGTAATGTTACGATGTGGAAGAATCTAAATATATTCAATATAAATTTCTTTCATGATAGTCTAACGTTTTACAAAAGATAAGCCAGAAAAATTGAAAAAAAATGGAAACTTTGATGTCGCTTACCTCCATAACTGTTGACATTTAACATAACGTGTAAATAATATTTTCTATTTCAAATTGAATGAAGAAGACTCCCCCAAAATTTTTGCTACTAGCTATGAGATACCCTGTATACATAAATATTTTCATAAGGGATGTTTCTTCTTTGATTAAGGTGGTCCACCTTTGTAAGACTGCTATCTAACAAGCTAGATATTGACATTATATATATTAATTTAATACTAAAATAAACTCAGAATAAACATATCTAATTCTATTTACATCTTAGAGAGGCACCATTTGAAAATAAAGCGATGTGTCATATTACGCATAACAAAAGAGTTACAAACTTGCAATAACAAAAAAAAATCATAATCAAAATAATATTTATTGTGATACAAACTTTTCTTTAGTTTTTTGACATTTCTCATTTTGCCGATTATGATTTTGTTCCTGGTGAAGGAATAGTCATTTCCACCCTCCACTTCAACGGTCATGTTGAGATCGGCATCCGCATCCTCATTATTTATTTCGTTTTCATTGTCAGTGTGAGTCTCCAATTTAATTTTAAAACATGTCACCGGTAGGTCATCCTCTGAGTCCGTGTTTTCGTACGCCGCGGCTTCAGTGTTCATTATACTAAAAAACACTAAATATTAATTCTACTGTTTTGTCAACGCCAAAATTTCCGCATGTTTACAATAGTTTGTTTTCATAATATATATTCTCGCAAACATACAGACATCTGTCAAAAAAAAGAAACAACCATAAACAAAAGTACAATCCCCCACTTCAATAGACTAAAAAATTCTTATTTTTCAACTTCACATTTCCGAAGCTGTTACCTACCTCTCGGAGAGAATTTCTCTTAAATGGCTCATGATGTCGTTTTTTTCCTAATTTATAATTAAATAAATCACTATACTCTCACTCAATTACTATAGAAACGTCGAAGTTATTGGCTCGTGATATCGTCTTTAGTCTATAACTCCCCCTCTATTGTGACGCACGTGGCAACCCTAATATTTCAGAAAACGTGTTGGAAATTCTATATTTACACATACAAAGATAATAATATACTTATAATTTTAACTCGGACTTGACTACAATACGTATAAAATTTATTGTTTAGAGTTTCCATTTACTGGAATAACTAATCATAACAGAAACGTAAAATATCTGAAAGAAAAAGCACATTTACATATCATTTTGTTTTTAAATTTGCTTACTTTTGTTGGCTGCTTCTATATACAATTTATAGTTTGGAGAAAAACACATAATCAGATTGTTTCAGTGATTCGCCTCAGGATTGATTATCTTGGTAGAAACTGTATTTATCTGCAAACCGAGAGTCTAATAATTTGAAAATATGTCTACTTCCGAGTATGCGGTGTCTGTCGCTAACAGTACTTCACTTTCCTCGTTAGGAATTTATTTAACAAGTTTTAAAATGAATCTATGGAAAGGAGGATTGATGTCCGTGGGTAATGACATATCCTCGGTTTCCGCGCTAAGGGGGCCCCATCGGCCCGCCCCCTTTATGGCCATGAAAAACTTCCTTCTATACATTTTCTCTGGCGTTTCCTTTACCTTGATAAACAATCCGAAGCTAAATCTTGATATAGTGACGTAGTATGTTCCATTGCCTCGACAAATCGTCAGCATTCCGAAGAAAATGTAAATCCAAGTTATACCAAAACTTTAGGGATCACTTGCGTCTAAAGATTAAGTTGGAAGATATTAATAGTGGCTCCTAATTCTTTTTGGGGTCCTTGCGTCTAAAAGAATGTTGGTTATTAGTTTAAAGCTGATTATTGCAATTTATCCTCTGTGGAGTATAAAGATAATTTCTTGGTAATTGAAAATGTGAATTCCTCCTCGTAGAATGAAGACAAGTATGTTTAACCAGTGGAACATTCCACGTGAACAGAATATATTAACCATGTGTCAATACATTCATAGATATCCAAAGCGTAGTGAATAAGTCTACCTCACCAACTTCCTATGACCATGTGACTATATTTATACGATAATTAAACGAGTTATCTGAGCAAAATAATTCGTGTAGATAACGGGAATACTTTATTTCAAATATCGTTGAAGCAAAATTTAACGTCCGAACGAAATCGCAATATTCAGGGGTGTATCCTGAATCGGTTGCGCATAATTAATAACCCGATTCACTTTCTCTCCCTCCCGTTCATATAAGTCAGAATGAATTATTTCGCAATCACAGCGCTCTCACCTAGAAGTTACTTCCTTCAATCAAGTATAGGCGTAATGTCGACCCATTGAGGAATGACCCATCTGTACTTCTTGAAATTCTCTAGTTAGAACTAGTTCTTTATATATAGAGAATATGCACGTAATTATGGATTTTTGTCCTCATGATTGAACGTCTCCTTGGCAAGAAGCGGGGCAAACCCAAAACAATCAACCCACTTCATTCGCTCCCTCTCTTGCGTTCAAATGATTTGAATTACGTCTAATGGGATTAAAATGGATTGGTTCTTGTCTTTCTCCACTCCATGATCCATCAGAAATCACTCCGAACTAATTCCGGGGGTCAACAACACAGACTTCGGACCAAACGTCATAGCTAATGAGTTATTTCGGGCAGTGGTCCCTTTTGGGAATAAAGCCTTACTTATAAACCCATTGTCCGACGTATATCATGGTCTTTATACTCCATGCTTGCTACCACCAAAACTGAACGATGCCATCGCAAGACGAGTCATGTTATTTCAATTCTAACTGCATTATTTATAATGAACCTAAAATATCGTCATAATTTTGTTACTCGAAATCAATATATATGGTTTATTCTATCTGCCTTCACGCACTCCTGATGCTGAAGGCATCCCTACGATAACTCTTGTTTGTTCTAGTATAACTGATCCATCAAAAATCACGCCGAACTAATTCCGGGGGTCAACAACACAGACTTCGGACCAAACGTCATACCTAATGAGTTATTTCGGGCAGTGGTCCCTTTTAGGAATAAAGCCTTACTTATAAACCCATTGTCGGACGTATATCATGGTCTTTATACTCCATGCTTGCTACCACCAAAACTGAACGATGCCATCGCAAGACGAGTCATGTTATTTCAATCCTAACTGCATTATTTATAATGAATCTAAAATATCGTCATAATTTTGTTACTCGAAATCAATATATATGGATTATTCTATCTGCCTTCACGCACTCCTGATGCTGAAGGCATCCCTACGACAACTCTTGTTTGTTCTAGTATAACTGATCCATCAGAAATCACGCCGAACTAATTCCGGGGGTCAACAACACAGACTTCGTACCAAACGTCATACCTAATGAGTTATTTCGGGCAGTGGTCCTTTTTAGGAATAAAGCCTTACTTATAAACCCATTGTCGGACGTATATCATGGTCTTTATACTCCATGCTTGCTTCCACCAAAACTGAACGATGCCATCGCAAGATGAGTCATGCTATATCAATCCTAACTGCATTATTTATAATGAATCTAAAATATCGTCATAATTTTGTTACTCGAAATCAATATATATGGATTATTCTATCTCCCAGGGGTTAAACGACGCAATCTCAAAACAACCAAATCCGACTATATTTTAAATCCTCTTTCAAATGATTTGAATTATGCTTAATGAAATTAAATATGTATCTTTCCTAAGAAAATACTGCCTACTTCGATATTAACTGTAAATAAACTTGCTTTAGAAGAATTTTAGAACATTTAAAAACAGTTTAACAATACTATTATATAGACTAAAAGGTACTCATCCTGAAATCTTGTAGTGGCTTGAATCCGTAGCTCAGAAGGCCCTTCCTCCAGACTCTGCATAAGTGTGTCTCTTGTTCCTCCAGTTTCCCATTTGGCACATCTCTTCATTCTCTCGGTGGTTATAAATACATTTAAAAGAATCCAAACTGCTTTTATTCCAATAATGAGATCCCGATTTAAATTCAAAAATGATTTTAAAACAATCGAAGCACAAGACTAAGTAACGCATCCCTAAATTTCGACTATAAACCAGACGTTAATTATTTCGCTCTATATTGACGCTTGTATGATGGCGTCATAACAGTTAAAATTTTGTTTATCTTTCGAAAATGCGGCAAAATGCAGGCATTTGTAATACTTCTGTATTTTAATACTGACATTTTGACACTATAACAGCGATGAATTTGGATGCTTTCGTAACTGATTGTCAAATACCGAAACAAATTGCTTTGGAAATTATATCTCAGATACCGTAAAAACGCGCGAAACAAACGAAACCAGCGTGGCCTATCGGTTGAAAACCCTCCAAAAAACTCCCGAGTTAACGCTTCAACACCTACTTATAAACTTTTTTTCATCGGAAATTCCTTCTCGAAGCTTCCCCCTCCACCAAAGATCTCATTGGTTAATTTCTATCATGTTTTCAAATCAGGCCTATCACGAGCCAACACCTATTTACGAGTCTATCTACCATGGGTGTAGTGAAACTTTTCTCCAATACGAATAATATTATTATTTTTTTGAATCGACGTCCTGTCGTCAGTGGCGCAGTCGTGACTCTCACAACACAAGTAATAAATTAATCTTAAATAGTTCTTTTGGAGATATTCGATATAATTATTATTTTATTTCTTATTTCTTGTAATAGGGTGGCAGGTTAAATTCATCACAAGTAAATCCCTGAATAGCTTAGTTTATGTTCTTTATCTTTAGAATTTATTAAAAGTCTACCTAAGTTGTTATTTGTATAAAAAGCGGCTTTAATTTCAGGTGGAAATTTTAAAACGCTCAATGATGACAGATTATTAATAAATAAAATTCGACGCCAGCCGTGGTTTTGATTAGTTAAAACGATATTATTGATAGGACCATTATTATAAATAAATTTTTTAATTTAATAATTAATTAATTTAATTAATAATCTAACATCATTGAGCGTTTTAAAATTTCCACCTGAAATTAAAGCCGCTTTTTACAAATAACAACTTAGGTAGACTTTTAATAAATTCTAAAGATAAAGAACATAAACTAAGCTATTCAGGGATTTATAAACTCAGGTGCAACGATTGCCCTGCATTTTACATAGGAAAAACAGCTAGAAATATAAATACAAGAGTCATTGAACATAAAAGATGTTTAAATAGTGTAGGCTATTCAGAATTTGCAATTCATTTAATAGAAAAAAAACACGCATTTGACCAATCTTCGGGTGTAGATGTACTTCATAGAAATGACGTAGGTATTAGAAATAAAAAAATCTTTAAAAACAAATAAAAAATATTTACTAAATAAGCAACTAGATTTATCGCGTAGTCCAATTATAGATATATTCCCCTTCCAATTAACTACACCCACTCTCTTTCACTCAACCCCCACCACAGTTGACGTTCTGTCCCTTTCTTCCCTTAATGCTTTCTTAATTGTTCGTAATTCTGTTTTTATTTAGTTAATATCTGAACCCTGATGAAGACTCAGTTGTGAGTCGAAACTATGTAGTTGGTTTTAACTCAATAAAGTGGTGTTAAACAAAAAGTTATTTTATTAAAAGATATTATGTCTCACCACAATGTGTTTGCTTCGTGTGAAAATTTAAATAATAATATAAAAGAAAACTGAGGTGGAAATTGTTTTTAAAAACTTATTTAAAATGGTTTCATAGATTTCAGAGGATTTCCTTGAGTAGTAACAGGTTTGTGTATTTACAGTGGGATGTTGCTGCCTTTGCATTTATATCCCTCACATGTAGTCTAGGGAATCGACACAAAACATAATCCAAAGTGAGTTAGGTTAGCTTTGCACTAAAGCATTTGAATCACAGAACCTCACAACAAAAGGAATAAGATATAAAATTATGCGGAAGATAAATTCCATTAAGCGTTTTCCTCCATGGTTCTGGGCCAGTGATTATAAGTAATCTTTCATAAAAACCACAGATTTTTTTATGAAAAACGGGTTGTGTGATGGTGGAAAATGCAATAATCAATGGTTTAAACGAGAGATTACTGTAAACCAAGTTACTACAACCTGTGATTTTTTCCATAACCACCATTGTTAACGAATACCACCTTCTAAGAAAAATAATGCAACACACAAACAACAATAAATATATTTTCAATATTCTGAGGAACATAAATTTTCTAAAATAAAAATAATTTATAAAACTATTTGGTAAAAATATCTTTGGAATTTCTTAAGTTTACAGGTTTTTCAAAATGGATTTGTCAACAGCCAAGGCAGTGTTTATATCACTAGACCGAAAAATCAGAGTTATCTCTCTCAAAATGCTAAACTGTTGATTTCATTTCAACAATTTTTTCAATATTTTTTCTATAATTGTTTTCTGATTTTTCTTTGTCATGAATCTTAAAGTGTTTCTTTAAATTTGACATAATCTTGGAGCTGTACTCGCACTTGTCACATAGATAACATTTATCTTTCATGTGATGCGTTGTATGCTTCTTCATGTAGCTCAGCATTGTGGTGGAGTAGCTACACATATCACAATTGTATGTGGTATCCGTTATGTGTATGAAATAGTGTTGTTTAAGATGTGTTTTAGTTTTGGAAACAAATGAACATTTGTCACAAGCATATGGACATTCCCCAGTGTGCGTACGGATATGCGTTATCAACTGATTTTTAAATTTGCACTTGTAATCGCAGGAATCGCACTGCAAACATTTCTCACTTGAATGAATAATTTGGTGCCTCTTCATATATATTATCAACGTGGTTTTGAAATCACATTGATCACATTTGAATTTTTTCTCCTTTTTATGTCTTAATTTGTGCTGGTTCAGGGAATATATTGTCTTGCAAGTAAAGTTGCAGAAGTTACATATATACGGTTTCTTATTAAGATGTGTAAGTTTGTGCCTACGTAAATAATCGCCCATGCTGCATTTGAACGAGCACTCGTCACAAGCAAAGCTTTTCTGATCTGTGTGCGTTTGTAGATGTCGCTTTAAATTTGAAGGAATAGCGCTCGTAAAGTTGCAGAATTGGCATTGGTCTGAGCGCAGCTTTCTTTTAAGTATTTGTTTGTGGCATTCTGATATTCGAGGACGTTTCTTTTTCATTGGATATGTGCTGGAAATGATTGAACTTATATTAGTTTTATTTCCTTTAATATTGCTCATTTCTTTGTTTTCCCAAACGATTTCTACAAAATTAATACCTTTTGCCTTTGCAGGTTTGCTATCACATTTTCTGTTACTTTTTTTAAGTTCTCCATCATAATCAATCACAAGTTCAATGTGTTCTACTTTCTCAATGATGTTATCAACCTTTGGGACATACTCAGCTAGCTGAAATAAAAGAAAAAACAGTCAAATTTTTGTTAAAAGTCAATTGTATCTTCATCATTGAAACAATTGTTCATAGCACTTAATAATGAATGACGTTATAAACTTACAAATTTCATATGCTCACGAAATAAGAAGATGTCTTCGTGTGTAATGTTTAAATATTTCGTGGTTCTTAAAAACAAAATTTAATTGTATTATGTACCTCAGTTTTTAGTGGAGGGCTTTTAATTTCAGTAATGGTGATACCATCAGCACTATCCTCTGAAATAATTTCCAGCTTTATGAAGTCCTCTTCATCGTCCATTTCTTCTAAACTGGAAAACAAATAAAAAAACTGACATAAGTTTAATTAAAATTTGCCATAATGTGCTCTTGAGGTGACTTTTTGTAAAAATAACGTTTTATAAAGTATGCAAATATGTATTATTTAACTGGGGACAGAAGGGTATTAAAAATCTAATAAAAGGTAAAATAACTTTTTATAATAATAATTTAAAAAAATATAATAATTGATTGAAAGAAAGTCTAAACTAAATAAAACTAATAATGATGGGGGAAAGTAGACAGTTTCATGAAGTAATTACATAATAAAGAAGGATATTAAAAATCTAATAAAAGGCAAAATAACTTTTTATAATAATGATTTAAAAAAATATAATGTTGCCAGCAAACTTCTTGAAATTTTTTGGCGTAGTGGGGGAATGCGCAGAAGACAAAATTCTCGTTGGAATATATAATACAGTTGCCGGCAAACTTCTTGAAATTTTTTGGCGTAGTGGGGGAATGCGCAGAAGACAAAAGCCTCGTTGGTGGAAAGGTATATGCGCAAACTTCCCCCCACTGCGCCGTAAAATTTCACGATGTTTGCCGGCTATTGTATTTGATTGAAAGAAAGTCTAAACTAAATAAAACTAATAATGAAATAGGGGAAAGTAGACAGTTTCATGAAGTAATTACATAAGGGTCATTCCATGTGTAATTACCTAGGCAGTATCAACATTCAGAGATGTTTTTTTTATCATAGGTAACCTGATCAGCGTGTAGCTCAAAACAGTCATTTTATTTTTACCTGCCCCCATCTTGGTACTAAACTCAATTTTCTTCGCAACGACAGATAAAACCAGGTATTGTACAATTTATTTTAGAAAAAGAAATAATTGATTTCAACTGAAAAATGAAAATTCAAATCCATCAATGTATGGTAATAAATCCTGTGTAGGCAAGTGTCTGTACGGGTGAACATTTTTATAAATTATTATTATTGCATATTCAAAATGTCATCAGGAATGATGCTGATCAGAGCAGATGGTGCAGGATAGCTGTGATGTGATGATGAAGGAGAAGATAATTAAATTTCCTGGTTGCTCAATTTCTAATCTTTACCACATCAGGTGTTATTCACTTTATCCGAGTACTTTGATTAAATGTATTATTGAAAATATATTTTTGATCGAGATAAGTAAAAATTAGACCGGGTATTTAAAAAGCCTGGGAACTCAAAAGAGATCACTTGGATTTTCCCGGACTACTGGTCTACTACGGACCCGGTAACTGATAGTGATGTATTTTAACCGGTGACACACTAACCGTTATTTGAGGTTTGTATCTGATTGTTTCGATGATGGTTAACTGATTTTTCGCAAAACGACGGGCAACCATTGGTACTAGATAACAATTATATCTTAGCTATCAATCTTTGATACAATCGAGTACAAATCCCAAATAACTGTATCGAAAATAACTGGTTAAAATAACGGTTTAACCATCACTAGTAACTGATTAGGGGGCGGTTATTTCAAGGTCGTTTAAAACATAGATTTTTGCTTTATCCACCAATCAAATGATTCGTTTTCGTAAAAATCTATGCTTTAAATGAACTTTTATCTTAATCCAATTTGAAACAACCGGGCCTAGGTAATGTCCTAAAATCTCTTCTACCGCTAACTCGGTAACAAAAAAATATAATATTTATCCTGAACTAACATTACTTGCTACATAAGTCATCCCCACAACATAGAAATATACTCTGTGAAAGAATGTTTAGAAAGTGAATAAATACTATTTTTACCAAATGCAGAAAAACTATAATTTTTCTTCAAATTCACTTTGTGGCACCATTTTATAAATAAAAAAAATAAACAATATGATTTAATCGCAATTAATTTTTGTTATAAAAATTTAAAATGTTTCGAGAGCAACACTCTCCTCCTCAGGACAAGAAATGTACTAAAACAATTTTTTAAATAGAAATGCGGACACAATACGTGTCACATCAAATTAAACTAAATGCTTGAGCTATGAAAATAGGACTAATTATTACCTTAAAGGAATGGGACTCAAACCACCGACCACTGGGCCATTATTTAAAAAATGTTAGATTACACTTTAAAAGTTTTTAATATTTTTCTATTTTTTATATAAAAATTATAATTACAATAATTAAGTTTTTATTACTTTTCCTAATTTCTAATATTTCTATGTTATCCAAGTGAAAGCCCCTAGTATTGGTTCGTAAGATTTTGAAATCTGTATTTAAATCAAAAAGTTCTATACTGAGCGACTTGCAAATTCTGAATAATTGTTACTGTTTATCAATATACATATTCAATGCTCATAAAGTCTCATTTGAAAATTTCTTAAGAGTTTTGCCTATGTGCCTAGTTACAATCCTTACAATTAAATTGATAAATACCCGAATTTTTTCATTTTTAGGTCTTTATCCATGTTATTTAAAATATAATTTTACCATTTGTTATTCATATAGTATGCTGGCTGTACTGTATTTGGATTTTCTTTATTTATCGAATTAAAAGTTTGAATATAAACAATTTTTTTTTCATTCGAAGAAATCAGTCTTAAAAAACGTATATCAGATATTAAATATATGAGCCTACGACTTAATGATAAAGCTATGTAAGTAAATAAATCGTATTTATAAGAAATAATGTTCTAACCAGGCCATTTAAAGTGTAGCATCAAAACATTGGTTAAGTTAAATTAATGTCAAAAGTCCGAGCTGTCAAAATAGAAGATTCTCTAGAACACAGAATATGTCGAAAGCAGCATCTTTTTTCTATGGTCTTTATGGATTAGGGTTGAGATTGTACGTAGCAAAAATCATGTTGAATATTGAAAAGTTTATTTAGTTTTCATTAGTTAAATCTAAACCAATGCGTTATATTAATTATTAGTTTCGCCAAGATAGTTATAAAGAATAAAACAACAAACGAACAAGAAATAAAACTCTGTAATGTTGGTATTAAATAAAAAATCCTCTAAAAGCCATCACATTAGTTTTTAAAACTTTATCTTATTAGAGTTACAGATAATTATTGAAAAATATCTAATTGCTTTTTGAAATGGTTTTTAGGGCTACGAACCTAAACTGAACCGGAATCCGGAAAAACGTTATTTTTGTCAGAATGAAACCGGAGATGAACCGAAAATATACCGGTTTATCTCGATTCGGTATATGTTTAAACACGCGCGTTAATTGAACGAACCTAAACTGAACCGGAATCCGGAAAAACGTTATTTTTGTCAGAATGAAACCGGAGATGAACCGAAAATATACCGGTTTATTTCGATTCGGTACATGTTTAAACACGCGCTTTAACACAATCTTACTCCCCTCTTTAGTTCTCGCAGTTGCAACTCATCTTATACGAAAGAGAATTTGGTATGATTTTTATGTTGATATAAAATGTGATATTCACTTTCCTTATGCAGAATTAAATGTTTTGATCGTTAGCTTAGTATCACTCGGAGCTGAACCGAAAACTGAATAGCGAAAAATGTTATTTTTCCGGAACCAAAACAGGAACCGAACTGATGTATATTTAAAACGAAACGAAAACAAATATGAAAAATAGGCTCGATGCCTTTTTTATAATGTTTAACTCTGCTAAATCAACCGGTAACTGCCAACCCTAATAAAAATTGGGGTGTTAAGCATTGAAAATTTTTACGGTTGTAAGTAGGTATGGAAATAAATCAAGAAATTTTATTTATTACAGAATTATTAAGTAATACGAAATGTTATTTTATATATTAATAAACAATGAATTTACAATTCATATTCAAAACGTTTCTGAATGCCCGATTTCTATATTAATCGTTAGCGTTAATTCTTCTAGATGGCAGCATTGCATTTGTTTATGACATTTGCCGACAAGGGCCGAAAGCCGCCGCTCGGATATTTCCGAATTAATATCGCCGGCATCCTTGTTTACAATGGACGCTTTATGTCGCGTCTTTATTCGGTTTATGTGACAGTTGACTGCGCTGCCTGTTAACATGTGCATGAAGACTCCGGAAAATTGAGTGCACTTAAGTTATGTGATGTTTCAATCGTGATTTAATACATAATTAGACACAAGTGACTGTTGTGAAAATGTTCGCCAAAAGCTGCGCCGCCTTGCTGATTTTTTTTACATGTAAGTCTGCCGTTGTTTTCTTTCATTGTATTCATCGGCGGGGCACTTTTTGTTTTAATTACTAAACGCAGAGTTATTTATAGTCGTTTTATATTCCTTTCAACATCCATTGTGTGAAAGTACTCGCATATTATGATTCAAATTTCGAACGAAGAAGCGTCGCTTCCTGTCGACTCAAGTTTTTGTTTATCTTGTGTTATTTGGTGAACGAAAAATAAACATACTCCTTTGAGCGTTTGCCGCTCCGCGTTGAAATCTTTTAATAATCATTGGCGAGTGTGTGGGCGTATTGTATTAATATTCTTCCTTTTCCCAGCTGCATCTCTAGGTACATCGCTGCACGCCGCCGCTTTTTGATTATATCCCCGGCGAAATATATTTGTAGGCAGATAAACCAGTTCTGGAAGTGCGAATTCCTGTTTTTTTATCTCCCCGTGCACATAAGATGTTCATCAGTAATTAAACTCGCCGCCGACTTTCAAACTTTCCTCGAATGATTAACGAAATATATTATAATTATTTTTCTTACTTAATTTATAGTAAACTTTATAAAAGTTGTAGCTTTTATCATATCGTCAAGATCTACGTTTTGCCTAAGGCCGAATGAAATTATAATTCGAAAAGTTGAACAATTTAACGGACGAAAGTAAGAAAAATGTTTCGTATATTTTGGTTTATTCCACCAGTGGAAAAATACGTTGCATACATACCTACTTACTCTTTCAGATTCAGATCTCATCCAAAATTGCAGAAACTATAAGTTTGCTCACTGAGAATTAAACAGTATTCTTTCATTAAAATTTATTTGTTTCACGTTGAATGTTTCATCTCTGAACAGAGTTGTGAACATATTTGTTTTACAGAATCACCTTTATTTTTTCAATACCTTCAAAATCTCCAATCAACATCTTCGTAAAACTTTTTTTTTTATATGAATAAAAAATAAAACACTTAGTAAATAAATGCGATAGTAATTTCGTTTTTTTAGCTTTGAATTCGAACGAAATTATTATATTAATATATAACTGGAACAGTAAATAATAATGAAATGCATTTCGTGGTCTCACATTTTCGCTACATCCTTCCTCTACACACGCACGCCGAGCGTGCGCAACTTCCGTTACAATGAAAATTTTACCCTGAATACGCCAAAAGAAGATAACTTCGAAAACCACTATTTATTAAATAATCAGCATGCTTCGGGGCCAATAGTCCCTTCATCAGAATACAACGTATACAAACAATTAAAATTGGATGTATAGACATTAACAAAAACAAAAATTAACTAAGTATATGGGAGTTGAATAACTAATTAGGAACTAATGTTAAAAAAATTAAGTGGCATCTATTTGCAGAAAGATTTGGTTATTTATATTTAATTTGCTATAATTACTTTTTCTAATTTCTAAAATTTCTTATTAATCTAAATGTAATCGTATGTTATTTCTATATAATATGTATAAAAAACTCTTGTTAATATCAAAGTAATAAATATTGATTATAGTATGTATTTGTATAAATCTACTTATATTATTTGATAAATTTCACCTACATGTTTCGGAAATATCTTTCCATCGTCAGGGTGTTATAACACCCTGACAATGGAAAGGTATTTCCGAAATAGTCAATATTTTTTAAAAATGTCAATCTACAATGTTGCTGAATCAATTGAAAGAAAAATCAAAGTAATAGTTTGTTTCAAAAAGATGATCAGAAAATTCAGAGCAGTTATAGCTATTTAAACATCTTAAGTGTTTCATAATCCTAATATCATCATTTCTACAAGATTTACCTTTGTAAAGATTATTGCAATGATTATAAAATTTATAAACCCCCGATTTTTTTAAAATATTCTTATCCTTGTTAATTAATATATAGTTCAATTTATTATTGGTATACAAAGCTGGTTGTGTATAATTTGGGATGTTTTTAATTATTAAATTTGAAACATGACTGTTTAAAATTAAATAATTTATTTTATTTTAAATCGAGCATTTGAAAGTGTTTTCATCTTTAGTTCGCTAATCTACGTATTCGAAATATTATAACCACTAATAGTAATTTAAACTCCCGACAATGAAGGCTTTTAAAGGGAAACTTGTCTTTTCAGGCGAGTAAAAGTTTAAGGAGCCCGTTTTCAGAGACGTTTCATTTAGTCTCGATTCTTGCTTCGAGCACTGTTAAAAGTTGCACGGCTCTGTAGCTGGTGCACAAGGGTTAAGTGCATTATTTTATGCATTGTTCAAAATGCGCGTGCACATAAAACGTCTCGCGTTGATTTGGTTAGAAATTTTAGCATTTTGAATCAGCCCAAGCCGCACGGGTCCCAATCGCAGAGTATAAAGTTCTACAGAGTTGA
This sequence comes from Agrypnia vestita, assembly GCA_016648135.1. Taxonomy (NCBI): domain Eukaryota; kingdom Metazoa; phylum Arthropoda; class Insecta; order Trichoptera; family Phryganeidae; genus Agrypnia; species Agrypnia vestita. The sequence continues at coordinate 25,107 of JADDOH010004354.1, forward strand.
AATAAAGCCCTTCTTTAGGCGAGGGGACTGGGCATAACGGAAGTACGTCCCCCCGCGCATCTATTCAAAACACATTTATAATGCAGTTGAAATATTTATTCTTGCATAATTAATAGTTGTTTTTTTTTTAATTTTTATAATTTTCGAGTCTTTTCAGGTAAAAACGTCATTTTGTAACAAAGTGCGACTTATTTACTTAGAAATTATATTATGAAGAACAATTAGTTTGACTTTTTTATAATTACTTCAAAATTTAATTATTTTTTTTTACAATTTTCAAATTTACAACATACTTGACTTTCTCAAGATTTTTTTATTTTATTAAGTAATTGGGTGACAGAGTGCTCTGAATACCATGCAATTTATGAATGTAGAAGAAGTAAAAGTGGTGTCCCAAGATAGAAAAAATATGGCATTCTATCCTCTCTGCCTACCCCTGCGGCGTGATGGTTTACTTAGTTAGTTAGTTAGTTAGGAATTTTCTAGCAATTGGAGGCAGGAAAGGGAAATAGATAGAAGAATCGGAGGTTCGGCCGGCGTTTTACGTTCTCCATATAGTGCGGGGATAAGAAAATTCGAACTAAGTATCAAGAAAAAACTGACCGTTTTTAAACCTGCGTAAAGTCTCCGTCATTTAGAAATGCCAAAGCATATAGGGTGACCATGGTGTAAAAATGCAAAAATATTTTATTTTATTTTTAACATTACCACATATCTATATAGGTATTTTAAAATCATGTTCATAAATTTAAATTCAGGGTAAAGGACCACTTAAACAAAATAATTCGATTTATATGTTTTATTAGAAAAATAGTATAAAAATCAAAATACTCTATATGAAAAAATGTATTGAAAATTGAATATATTATCTAGGAAAAATGAAAAAAAATAAAACAAATATTTAAACGAATCAAAAATTAGAAGTATGCATCGTAATCAGATATGTCATCATTTTCGTTATCAGACACATTAAAAATTAAATTACCATCATCGGTGAAATCGTCAAATGCCATATCCCGCTCCCAATATTGGCGTTCTATTTTGCATACATGACTGCAGATATTACCCCACTCAATGCTAGTGATTGACGACACCTTTTCTTTAACTAATTTTTCGACGGAATTCAATGTCATGTCGACATTTCTAGACCCTACATGTCCCTTTACGATTGACCAAATGTTTTCTATCGCGTTAAGGTCTGGGTGATATGGCGGAAGCCGTAATACGGCATGACCACTTTCGATGAACAGCCTGTCGACAGCGAATTCCTTGAAAATGTCTTTATTTAAACATATTAGCCGATATAATTCCGGTTTAAGCATATCATTTCTAAAACAAATATCATTTTGAGTCAACCACTCTATCATATCGGCCTTCTTAGAGTTCGATGTCGGTGCTGGATTTACCAACTTGTTGTGGTATGATGCATTGTCAATAACCACCACAGACCTGGGTTCTAGATTGGGGATCAATTTTTCCGTCAACCATTTTTGATAATTAGTAAAGTTCATGTCATCGTGGTAATCACCAGTCTTTTGGTGGGATTTATACATAAGTAAGGCATCAGGTATAAAACCTTTTTCACTGCCGGCATGCACAATAATAAAACGGGATCCTTTTGATATTGGGATTTTCATGCCTTCACCTGATTTGTCATTCCACGAAAATGATGACACATGGGTTGTATGAACATAAGTTTCATCTGTGTATACTATTGTCCTGCCTTCTTCACGATACTTCCGCATCGCTCTCAAATAGGATATCCTTTTGCAAACGATGTCTGGTTTTTCTCGTAATACGCTCAAGTTGTCCTTTGTTTTGCACCACTGAAATCCCATATTTTTCAAAATTCTCCTCAGTGATGACTCGGAACCGTTGAAACCGATGGCATCTTGTAGAACGGGCAATAACCTTGTGGTTGTAGGTAATATTTTTTCCTTCAAATGAAAATCATATATACTCCTTCTTATCACACATTCGTCAAAAGTATCTGGAGTGAGTTGACTCAGCCGGTTTCTTTTCTTTTTTGGCGACGACACAGCGTCATCTTTGCCATTATTTTTTAATGCTGCTATTAAAGATCTTACTGTTCTTGAAGACACGCCAGTAGCTGCCGAAACTTCATCAGTAAGAGAAAATTTCTGCAAAAAAAAAATATATATTTATACATTAATTACTATCAGTGTTAAGGGTATTGAAAAAAAATGATTTTTTCCAATATCGCATTGTGTTTCTATATCGACGGCTCAGTTCCATACAACGGTAAGTCAAAAAATTGAAGTTTTGAGTTATATTACCCATTATATTCAAAAATCGTTCTTTATCAGTTCCACAAAGGTATGATTCGAAAAAAATATTGGTTTTCTATTTATAGACAGAAGGAATTAAAAAAATTAAACAATCTCTCAGTTCCATAAAAATACAATTCGATATATCGCTGTATGGAAATATATTTTAGTGAATTATGGTGCTCCATAAACAAAAAACTCGCGTCAGTTGACATCTTGCAGTTTCTCGCTCAAATCGGTTGTGGTGATTATCGACTTAAATGTATTTTAAAGTGTCAGAGGTTCGGTTTTATATGGAACTGAGCCATCGATATGAAGAATAAGTCTCATTGGTATAATATGAAATAACATAATTATTAAAACGGAATAGAATGAATTTCATCGAGATAATATAATAATAAAGAAATAGTACAAAAGCATTATTTTTCTTTTGTTGATATAATCTACGTACGCACGTAAGATTCATTAGTGTGTTTATTATGAAGTTCGTCGTGTTTATATTACTGTTTGTATGTTGTGTTATTTTAATTCCTATATGAATATAATTTTTTATACTGTAAATTAACGATACATCACAGGTTCTGTGTAGTAAGGTTTTCGTTAAAAAATAATAATCGCGTATTGTTAAAAGTAAAAAATAAATAAATAAAATAAATTTAATCTTACGGTTTTGGAAGACATACCAGTAGCTGCCGAATCTTCTTCAATAAAAGTAAAACTCTGAAAAAAAAAACGTATTATATCTATTAAAACTTGACTCTTTTTAGGTTTTATTTAAATAAAGAAATATGTTATATATTTCTCTGACCAACATTGTTGCTCAGAGAAATAAAAATAAAGTAGTTAAAGTCTCATTGTTTAGCTAATATTAGTATAAAGGACTAAAATAAATTAAATTAATGTAATATATAATATTAATTACCTCCATCAATGCTGCTTCACGTTTATTCTGCACGTATTTATAAACATTTAATATAATTTCTTTGCTTTGTCCACACAAAGGCCTTCCTCTTCCTAATTTCGTAGCCTCAGACATGGTCACCCTATTTTTCTTCGAGCAAGCGCGCGTCGTTCCTCTTCGACGGTTGAAGACGTACTAAAAAATTTATTATGGGTTCGCACGACATGACATTAACCAATCACCGAAGGGATATCTACTAACACATTTACAGACCTGCACAATACACAATTTTTTTGTTAATGTGTTAGTTTTGGCATTCTTATGTGACGGGGTCTATACCAGGCCCACCCTTATAAATGGCCATAAAATTTGTATCTCAACAGAGAGAGTGAGAGCAAGGATCCAGGCTGCCGAGATGAGCTTTCTAAGGGGGGTAGCGGGAGTCACACATTGGTGGACATTGAAGGTGACCCACCACATACCCTGGGCTGTTTTATGCGCCGAAGCGTCCATATCAGCCCAACACATTCGCCGCCTGGTTGGCATTATTTTATGCTAAAGCGTCCTCTCCGCCCGGCCTTGCGTCCCAGCATTACAAGAAGCAAGAATAGGCGAGTCGGTCGCGCAAAACCTTCAATGTCCCATGCTAAAAGTCTTTATTTTTAAAAGAGGTTTTACAAAATTACAATAAAAGAACATCTATAATCTAAAAAATACAACATAAAAACACCCGAGGAGACATCGCACGGGACAAAAATAAATCAACACCCCTCCTTGGAGGGAAAGGGACAAAACAAAAAAAAAAACATGTAGCACTTGTGTCAGAAAAGGTAAAACCACCGGTATGACACCGATCAGGAGAGACAACGTAAAATTGACAAAATATGATACAAAACAGAAAGATAACATGGTTGTGCAAATAAAATGGAAAACACAATGAAATTAACAAGAATGTTAAGAGAAAATAGAAGTAATAAACAGAAAAAGTGAAATTGCAAGCAAGATTATTAAAAGAAAACAAAGAAAGACCAATGTAGGGCAGCATGGTCAAGGGTGGACAGAGTGAGAAGTGCCGACACGAGGCACACACTCGGCGTGGAGTCCCTACATACAGAGAAATCACAAATTAAGTGACTCGGACATGTGCCAAGAATGCCAGAGGAACGAGCACCGAAAAGTGTTCTATTGGCAACCCCGGAAGGAAGGTGACCGCTGGGTCGAAGATTAAGGTGGGAGAAGCAACAAAAAAATGTACAAAAACATGATAGGTCTTCATAGATAGGAAGCAGCACAAGATAGGAAAATTTGCCGTGCCGATAGGGTTGCCAACTATACTGTTAAAAACAGTATCATACTGTTTTTCACTACATTATAGTTTTCACTGTTGAACAAAAATAAAGTATACAAAATACTGTTTTCAGCATCAAAATGCGTAACACTATAAGTTTCAGACTTAGACGCTCACACAATTTTTATAAATTTAGTCAGAGGGCGTTCAGTGCAGCGCAGCAACAAACAAATCACAATAATGGAGTTTCAGAATGAATCAGAAGATAAAGATTTTCCTGAAATGAGTACTGGCCAAAAGTGGAGCCATTTGGAGAATTTAAAAATATTACTAAAATTGTCTCATATCTACTTTCTATTCCCGCCACCTCAGCATTTACTGAAAGAATTTTTTCAGTAATGAATGCAAAGTGGCGGGAGGATAGAAATAGAGCAACCATTAATTTAATAAAAAATGAGCTCCTCATTTATTTTAATTTTAGTTATAATTGTGGTGAGGCGTATGAAGTTTTTAAAAAAGAGTGTACATTAATAAGTTGTGCGAGAAGCTCTAAAAAATATCTATTTAAAACATTCAATAAATAAAATACTGTTCATTTTTCTAAGATACTGTTTAATATTGTTCTCAGATCTAAATATACTTTATTTCTTGTAAAAAAAGTTGGTGCCGAGTCTTTGGGGCCCCCACCCTACTGGGACAAGGGGATGAAGATGATGATGAATATTTTCCAATATCCCAACGCTGGATGACGATGTTCTTACAGCCATAATATAGTAAAAATCCGTCATTTCTGACGGGTTATAGATAGTTTTTAATTCCCGATAGGCAGCTTATTTTTAATCGAATAACTCGCCCACGTCTGAGCGGGGAACTCGAGCGACAGAGCATCTAACGAAGATGAGTGTGGAATATGAAAACAGCTAAAGGCAGCGTTTTCCGGATCACTTGATTATGTAGATTAGCTTATTATGGAGATTGGCTCGCCTCTTCTCTGAGCGTACCTGGAGTTCAAATCTCTGCTACCCACTTCCATGTATGTATAAATTATTAAATAAGAATTTGTACGCAAGAAGCGATACATTTTACTTGATTTTTCTCGAATCATCTAATTGTCAGATCAGGAAACAATAGGTAAACAGACACAGGAAAGGGCCTATAAAAGGATTGAGCTCGATTCCTTTTAATTTGTAATTTGTATGTGTAACCTGTTACGTGCTTACGTATAACGCGCAGACAGTCTGACATTGCCTTCTCCAAGAACAAACTCTGGCCCGCCCCATAAGAATTTGATTTGATGTTAGAATAAATCTTTTTTATTGTGAAACGTATCCATCTATATTAGGGTGCTTCAAATTGTATGAATTTTTTAATTATTTTCTTTTCTATGCGGGCACTCTTTCGTGTGTTTTCATGTCTTTCTAAAAAAAGTAAAATTTACACAGTATTTTTTCAGATTTTCTAAAGGACTTTTACTGGTCGCTACCAGCTGTGGACGTGAAGGGCTTAACTTGAAAAATACAATTTTTTACGAAAATTTAGTTAAACTTTAGATTAAAATCAATGAAATAATTAAAAACTAAGTATAATTAAAAGGAATAATAATTATTTAAGATGACGTCATCAATGTGAACTTTTATAAGTCAGGAAATTCTAGTCAATAATCTTTAACCGCCAACAGTAAATATTGATTCTTCCATGAGCACTGTTCCTTTCTCTACTATATCATTTGCAACTTTATTACAAGCTTACAACTTTATTACAAGCTTACAACTTTATTACAAGTCTTAGCTTCATTGTAGTTAATCATCGTCCTTCCATGTCTAATATCTTTCGTCAAAAATCACACGAAACGGCGATCGTATTGAAAAAATTCAATGTATGATTTGTAACAAAATCTTCTAAGTTTTTAACCTCAGTGAGAGCATTTTTGAGGGTTGCTCGCTTTGGAGAACCTTCCAATCCTTGATTTTCGAGGACAGTGATCATCCTCCTTTAGTTTCCAAGGAAACTTCATCATCGAAGTACGCAAAAGCAACAAACTCTTCAGAAAGGCAGAAAGACCTCTTTCTATTTAAGAAAGACAATCGAATCAGTATGCGCATGCCGTGCGTACGACGCACATTCTTTCGTTGTGTTAATGTTTATGAGTATAAACACCAACAAAACGAAACAGTATGCATCGTACGTACGGCTTACACATACTAATTCGATTGTCATTCTTAAATGGAAAGAAGTCTACCAAAAATGAAATTTTCCGAGTTTTTTTAACTCACTTCACTTGTAAACGCCATTGTAAGTATGTCACGATCTTAAATTCAGTTTAAGAACAAAAGTTACGTTCTCGAAAATTCTAGTTGGGATACTAACATGTTTAAAAGTGCTTCCTACAGTTTAAAAAACTACGCGGGTCGAGATGGTGGTGTGTTCAACCTATCCACGGCTTGGGCCCGGTTGTTTCATGTTGGATTAAAATAAAAGTTCGGTTAAAGCATAGAGTTTAACAGTAACGGATCGTTTAATGTTTGATTGGTGGAGAATGCAAAAATCTATGCTTTGAACGAACTTTTACTTTAATCCAACTTGAAAAACCGGCCCTTATTGATATTAAATGCAGTCACATGTTTGGTCTGAAGCGTTGCAGTCATTGCCCTAAACGATGCATATTTTCGAAACTTTGATCAACGGTAGCGACCTCTAAAACGAATTTAAATGAAAAAAAAACGAATATTTTTTAAGCTATTTAAAGCATAAAAAGTGTGCCCCGATAAAAAAACATTTTTGAGGTACCTACCCTAATCTGTATATTCTTATAGGACTGCATCTAGTGGTAGATATATACGTACGTTGTCTTTATTGCAAATAAGAAAAAAATAGAGATTCTTTCTCCATACATGGAATATTTAATATATATTTGCTTCCCAGAATTTCTAGTAATTACGTCTTTTTTGCTTGTGTACAGTGCACGCCCTTGTTATTTATATACAGTGGACCCTCAATATTCGTCATAATTTATTCCCGAGGGAATGATTTATATAAAATAAGGGATTAATGGTTTGATCCCAGACCCAAATTTTGCTTCAAAATCATCGCAAATACATTTTAATTACGTATTAACAACTACTTATTGATGCTTTATCGTTTCGACAGAGTTTTACCGTAAAACCGTAAATATACTGTACGCCTACACAAATAATAAAAGTAAAAAAAAAAACTAACCAGAAATTTACCCTTCGAATTAATAGCCTAACCGATATATAATAAAAAACTCTTAACAAAAATCATTATTTTTTTCATCCAAAATGTTAATTTATGGTTAAAATTTTGTTTCGCTATTTATGTAGGCCTACACTATATTTACGGCACCACGACGATTAACTCTGGTATAACGATAAAGCATTAAGGCTGGACATTGAAGCTTGAAGCAGTTTTAAAAATAGATTGATTATAAAACTGCATCATTTATTAACATATTTCATACATTGGAATTTTTATTTTTATTATTAACGTGTTTTTAATAGAAAAACTAACTTTTAAATAGTAGTTGAAGACTGAAAGTGCATGTGTACCTACATAAATACTATATATTGTTAAAAGTCATCTCTATATGATTAAAACGCGTTTTAAAATCACCAAAAAGGTAAAAATTTGTTGCAAATTTAAAACATTATAACTTTATTGAAATTGAAAATTTCTTTATTATTTTATTACAGTTTTATGTCATAATGTCTTTATACTCGTAAGAAAACATATTCTGCGTACATATAAATATTCAGAATCTATTGAAGACACTAAAAACGATTTTTATCCGCGGCCTGTCTTCTGTTGTTAGGATTCTTCTATTTTTTATAATTACTGTAAATAGTATTCAGTTTATTACTTTTATGTAAGAAGGAAGGTTCTATCTACGCCATCGCCCTAAAAATTTTGGTTTAGCATATACATTCCGACATAAATGAGTAATAAAAATCCACACATGTAGAACTTTGTTCTAAATAAAATGTCAAACGTCCTCATCGATACAAAGTGTGGTAAACTTTTACGCGGGGTCAAAGGTAACATAGGCAAAACTGTTTAATACTGTTCGTAAAATTTTCTGCAAAAAATATTAAATATTTTTTTTTTACATGAATATCCGTTTTGAAGATACAGGAAGTATAAACCTCTATAAAAAATAAAAGAAAGTATAAAAAAGGTTATAAACCTCTTTGAATTATACATAGTGCGCACTCCTATATGTATAGTGTGAGATGTGTAGTGTGCGGTGCTCGATGCGGTTTACACTCATTGGACGTTGAATACAACTTATGTCGATGAATAGTATTTGTACATATTTATTTTATATATGTAATTGTTATGTATAGTATGTGTATTTATTTTAAATAATAATCTTAATTATAAAAATTGACATTATATCAACGTCCATGCCAAAATTCCATTAGCTTCCGGGAATTTTTCCTGGGTTTGACCTTTTTTCGTCTGATTTCACTGGACTACAATAAGTAGTTGTCAGTCAATACGCGATTAAAAAGTATTCGCGATGATTTCCGAGCGATTTTCTTTGTTAATTCATATGGGAAAATTTCGTTTGAAATTCGTCCTTTTTGATATTCATCCTTCTCTCGGGACCAAATTAATAACTGATATTGAGGGTCCGCCGTCTTTATTAGTCTACGTGTCCAGACTTTATGCCCACCCTGCACTTCAATTGTGAAAGAATAGAGAAACGAAGCGAAGTGAAATGAGTCCCCTTTGAAGCGTTTTAATTGTGTAAAGTGTGGTAATTAACGCGGAGTAATAGAACCCCCGCCTCGAGTGGAACGCGTTGAAAATAAACAAAATGATCGGAATAATGACCCCAGAGGCTGCCCCGTGGAAAGGGTCCGCCCGGTTGACGCCTGGTGTTGTAATAATAAGGTCCTGTCTGGACACTTTTGTTCTGTCAAATTACCTAACCTGGCCCGGTCGGATGAGCAAACACAATGGCGACAATCGGCCCGACTTCGCGATAAATCTTAATTCGTTTCCTTTCTCTCTTTGGTGACTCATTGAAAATGGCACTAAAGAAAATTACATTTCTAGGGTAGGTGCCGAAATCACTTTTTTTTTCACACTTTATTTTATCCAAGTATAAAGTTTATGTTTCAGTGAGAGTCCAGTTAGTCCAGTAGAGAGTTCAGTAGAGATGGGTCGTTCATGAACGAACCATTCTTTTTGAACAATTCATTTTACTAAACTACCGTTCATTACGCGGTATGATCGATAATACTGAAATTATGCGGAGCATTGGTTTCTATGTTCCTGATAATTACCTTAGACATCGCCAGCATAGATTGTTTCACATTCCAATATACAAGACCAATCTGCCGATGGTTATGCCCGTTGAAAGAGCTACAGCTTTGCTGAAAAATATCGCTTTGGACATTGATCTGTTCCATATCTCTGAGAGTTTTCCGAAGCAGGATTCTTCTACACATTTGATATGAATATGTACTATGTTAATTAAAACATTTTATAAACTCTTCATTTATAACATTTACGACTTAAATGTACTTTTGTTATGTAAATGTTATATACAAAAATAAAATTGATTTGAATTGAATTAGTTCAGTTGTCGTAAAATAAAGTTTGGTGGACAAATTAGTGATGGTTGGATAAATGAAAGATTCAAAATCACCAATTCTGCTCCCCGTCATTTGACTGAACTGAACTGATAGTTCGGTCAACTGAAAAAACTTCTCATCGCTAGTTTTATGCTCATTTTTATTGGTAACCTTAAAGCGATCGTCCGGCAAAGTGAGCTAAATTCACAATTTTTTCTCATATGTTCTCGCGTTTTATCACATTTTTGTACGGAAAGATTTTATATTAAAATTTATTCATCAGGTTTCATACATTTTAAATGCGGATAGCTTCCTAAAATGGCGCAAACTTAATTATTTACTCAATTAAAAAGTTACCTAACCACAATTTTTAAAAATGAAGAAGATTGCTTCACTTTGTGGGCTTTTTGTGACTGTATTATGGACTCGTGAGATGTCTTTTTTTTTCTCAATATTACAAATTTTACAAACAATATTACAATATGTTTTCTCAAATTCCATAAAATTATAGAAAATTTAGTCAGCTTGTTTACTTACAGTTTTTGTTTTAAACACAGTTTTTTTAAAAACAATATTTTATTTTCTGTGTGGTTTTTTCCAATCCTTTTTTTACCCGATAACTTTTTTATTTGAATAATTTAAAATAAAAGATATTATTATTTTAAAACTAATACAAAAAAGTTATATCAAGGTGTGGTCGCTTGACCGTTTGAGATATTTTTCCTTGATGTTTTTACTTGTAGAGCGAATGAATGAGGAAAGAATGGTAAGAAACATGTATGACGCAAGTGTTTATGGCGCCAGAAAGGGAAGAGGGCGATCGACGTGGCATGATCAAATTAACCAGATACTGGAAGATGGTCCTGTTAGGAGCCTCAACAATCTATGACTGTGGACGAGGTGAGATTTGTGTGTCAGGATAGAAGAGTGTGGAGCTCTATCCTTTCTGTCTACCCTCGTGAGGAAACGTCGTGATGGTACGTACGTAAGTAGGTTGTTCCGAGCTTCACACTGATGGAGTTACCTATGGTTAAAAAAATATCTGAAATGGTCAAGCGACAATTTATTACTCCCTTTATGTTAACTCGTGGCGTCTGCTTGCTTGCCGTCAACAAAAACTTTGGATCGATTTTTGACCCCTTTCCCGTGATCCAATCGAGCTGAAACTTGGCGACGATCAAGAAGATCTATCAAATTTTCATTCAAAAAATTAATAATTATAGTATAATTTCGGATTTTTAGAAATTTTATTGGTTTTTTCAAATTGGAATCATTAGAAAAATTTGATTACGGCGGCTCGATAACGTCGCAGAATATTTTCTAAATTTGAATTACTCCGTTGGTATGCATAATAGGTACTTCACTACGAATGTCAAAAATCTAAATTGACTGACAAATGTTTTTAGAATTTAATTTTCAAAGAATGAAGTGTCTTATCAAAGCTCAAAACAGCTGACATTTTAGAAATATATTAAATTACTGTAAGTTCAGTGTTATGTTATATGTTTTAATTCGTCTTTAATTGTTGTTATATTTTACAAAGAAAGGGAGTATAATAAAAACTTGGTTTTTATGGGTTACTTTATTTTTTTAAATGAGGTTATTTCCACGGAATAGCCCTTCTTCGTATTCGTATTCTGATTCTATAAAAACAGCCACAATTTCTAAGAGAATAATATCGTATTGTGATTACTCTCCCGACAGGTTTCGGGAATCGGGCGCGCGGCGCTCAGCCGCTCCGCGCCACGGTCGGGTTGGGCCGAGGGAGGGCGGGGTAATGTGCTGCTCCGTCTGAAAGTTATAATTGAGTTATTCTGTTTTCAGAATGATCGCGCGATGTATCAACTGCTCCCTCGACACCGACTACTTACATTCATATCACGTTACAAACTAGGGATGTTTCGAAAACTGTAAAATTTCTATTCGCGAATACAAACACGAATAATATTCATGATCAGCTTCCTATAACAAGAATACAGCATAAGTTACATATTCCATTTGATAATCTTGATGAACACCACTTTTGCCTCGTCCACTTTCATACATAATCTCAATGTCTTCTAAGTTTTCTGAGGTATTATGCCATTGCGGGGATACCGTCGGGGCTGATGTGTTGTTGCGGGTGTCGATGATGGACCCTACAATGGGATCCAAAACATAGGCCAGAATTCTTCTGTGTGTGTGTGTGTGTATAGTTTACTAGGATATTTTGCCGTGACTAGGACTATTTTTAATCTTCTAATTGCTCTTGAATTGTTTAAGCTTTTAATAAGATCGTCCTCCAACATTTGGATTTATCTGACCGTGTCAGGTCTTTCGCCGCTATCCTCTATTCTTGTTGCCTTCAACAGTTGCATGAAATGCAAAAAATATTATATAATAGGAACTATAAAATAAAGCTGCGAGAACAATATTGAGAAAAAATATCATATCATATTAATTCTTGAATCCTCACTCTCGGCAGAATTTAATAGAAAAATTGCAAATGCGAATCAACACTAGCACGTTATAAGAGATGGACAGATTAGAACATGATACGAGAGGAAAAGATGGAATGAGACTGCCATTCAGGAAGAAGTGTAAATCACAAAAAACCACGATGTTCAGTACTATGAATTTATTCAATCAAATGAATAAGGAAGAACAAAAAGTGCCTAAAAAAAAAAAACGTAGAAAATATGTGTTGTATACATTTTACCTACGTTATGCATTTAATAACACTGATGTATGGAAGTGAAGCCTGGAACTGGCAGAAGAGGAACGAAAGTAAGTATGCAGTGGAGATAAGATCTCTCAGACATGTGTTCCAGTATGTATCGCAAATCCATTTATGATAAGAGTAAATAATGAAGATATTAGGAATGAATGTGTAGCATTTCATACCACAATACATAAACCACCAATGTAGGCCACACATACACACACGTGGCAAGAATACCGCACAAGCAAACGAGGCACGAGCAGGGTACACGCGCTCCCGATGTAGACCAGTGAATGGTACCCACCGCTTACCCAGGACCGTTCTAAGAGCAAAAGCTTCCATATCGGTCCTACTCAATCGTCTCCAAGTTGACATTTTTTTTCTACTGATAAGCAGGACCGTGCTACTCCGCAACGGTCGTAAAAACCGTTGCGAAGCGGTACGGCCGCTACATCAAAGCCATTCACTGTCCCAACCTATAGATAAGTTTATTGCTAATAAAGACGTACCCGGTGTAGTCAGCATATCTACACCCATACAGCCAGACTTCAAGAAACTTCTTTTTTCATATAAAAAGCCGCCCATGCCCTATACAGGCATGTCAGTCTTCCATCGACCCCCGGCGTAAGGCCGGAGGCTATCGCCCTTCGAGTATCTATCATTGTCTTTGTAATCGCATTGATATAATCATCAAATATTTTACGCCTTTGGAGCTTTCGTGACATGACGGTTGGTGACCTAAAAGCAGTTGCTCCAAAGTACCACCAACACCCAAAAATGTAAAGCTGATCTTAAATAATTCATAGAATTAAAAAAGGGCCGCTCAGATGGTTTGAGCATGTTAAGCGAATGAATGAGGAAAGAACGGTAAGAAAGATATTGAACGCAAGTGTTGACGGCGCCAGAAAGAGAGGGCGACCGCGGAAAACGTGGCACGACCAGATTAACCAGATACTGGAAGACCCGTTAGAAGCATCACAACTGTCGAGCTTGCATGCGAAGATGTATGAATGTGGATGTGGCGAGAGTTGTATGTCAGGACAGAAGAGTGTGGCGCTCTATCCTCTCTGCTTGCTCCCACGGGGAATCGGCGTGATGGTAAGTAAGTAATTTGATAGCTTGTTTGTGTAAGAGTCATGACACTCGCTTAGTGATCTGGTTGGTCGGTGGTTCTAGCCCCATTCCAGGACGCCAACAAGTTTGTCCTATTTTAGAAGCGCAAGCGTTTAGCTTGGTTTGAAAATAGTAAGAATATTGATTCGACATTTATTTCGTATTCGAATCTCTATTAAAAAAAATATATATATATAAAATATATTTTTGAAATATTTTATATAGGTATGTATGTTATGAATATTGTAATTATGTCTTTACGCAACGTTTTAAGAATAATGATGTAAACATATAGGTATCCAAAAGTATTGTGTTGTCATCTAGCCGCAGTTTTCAGGAGAGGGAATAAAGAAATGAATAGGAAAAAAGGCATTGTGTACAGACTTTTATTTTATTTAAAGTTTCTCGTATCTTGCGAAATTGCAGTCTTTTGAGATCTGTTTTCTTTTGTAGTTCCAGATTGCGTGTGCGAAAGAAAAGATCGGATTGTACAAGGGGCGTAACAGTTTGGTTTTATTGCTAAATATATTTTAAAAACTTGGTTTAGCCTAGCCTATATTAAAATTGCAACCATTTCACACACACATAAGCATACGAGATATAAAAATAAAATTAATAAAGAGATTTATTATTTTTCATTCACTCAATCTCAATACCACTTACTGGAATTAACGCAAAAATTTACCCGCATTATTTTATTATTTTTTATATTATTTTAAATGAGACACGGTAGAATACTAGGTACAAAATATATAAAAAAACTTTACATAACTTAATATACCCTTAACCCAATATCCCAATTACAAGTGTCTTCGGCCTGCATTGACATTGGCGTGTGCAGTGCACGTGGTGAACAAGCAAACAAAATAGAAGTGGTCACAACTATTGATACAGAGTGATAATGGTTATTTCTAGTTTTTTTTATTATTATTTTTATTTACGCTTCACTAGGCCAAGAGGTCCAATTACAGAAGCGAAACATATCATAAAATACCTGGGCTTGAATAAATCACATAGATTAAATGTGACCTCACCGGGAATCGAACCCGGAATCCTCGGTGTGAGAAGGCAGTGTCATACCCGCTAGGCTAGAAGGGCCGCCTCGTATTTTCTTCTCGTATTTCGAGGTTATTTCTACGTTTTTTTTACAAACATTACACGTAGTTTTTTTTTTTAACTGAACACATTTTATAGTAATGTCGCGAAATATAAGTTTTTTTTTAAATAGAGATGCGAACACGGAATACGTGTCACATCAATATTCTTACTATTTTCAAACTAAGCTAAACGCTTGTGCTATGAAAATAGGACTAACTTGCTAGTCTGGGCTGAGATTCGAACCCGCGACCTTTGGATCACGCGGCGAGTGTCCTAACCAAAAGACCAACAAGCTACTCATGTTCAAAAAGATTCAAAAAGTTCAGAGATGTTAAAAAAATATCGAAGTTTTACATAATACAAACTTTACTTACTTTAATGTCCTTCAAAGTAGTTCCCTTGGTAACGCACCCGCTTCTGGAACGCTTATTTTGCATTGGCGCATTATGTCTTCCTCTTTTTTCAAGTCGGGTGACTTTCAACGGCATTTTTAACCTGGAGAATAGCCAAAAATCTCACGGAGCCATGTAGGAAGAGTAGGGAGTTTGACAAACTGGGAGAATGCCGTGTTCAAACGGTGTACATATGGTGCTCTTAATTGAGATTTGTATCGATGATTGGTAACTGAGAGATAACTGTTGTCGTACCGATGGTTGCCCGTCGAATTTCGAAAAATCAGTTAACAATCATCAATACAATCGAATATAAATCTCAAATAACGGTTAGTGTGTCACCGGTTAAAACATCATCACTAGTACAGTATCCACCATCCTTAGCAGCTTCGGTCCGAATTTTATGGACACCCCGATTTCTAATTCATTCGTTTAATTCGTTATTCGATTATTTATAACACAATCATTAATATTGCAGTTTATTTATTGTGTACGAAGGAAAATATAAATCAAAATATCAATAAATATGTCTCATTAGCGACATCTGTGGTCATTTAAGGGGAATAAAAAAGTTTGGTGCCGGACGCGTGGAGGATGGTTACAACTCATGTGTGAAACGAGGCGCATAATTTAAATATACATACAACTTTCAAAAATCTAGTAGACGTGGTGTATTCTATCGTGGGTATGGCGAACGTTACATTGTGTAAAGTGATCACATAAGCCAGTCGTACAATAGGTCGTAAGTCCTATGTACCAAAGACTTCTATATCTACTTTCCCATAAAAATGCAACTTCGTCTCTGTGAGACATCTATAATATACATTGATTGACCCAGTTTTGATTTTAGAATTGCTTTCTTGAAATCTGAATGCTAGTGAAAATGATTGCTAGTAATAAAATTATTCGTTGAAAATTGGGAAAATGGAAAATCGCTTATTAAAAAAAATTCGTCAAGTGGATACCTTACTTCCAAATGACATTTTTCCGCTCGCAAAATGCGGTTTTTCGAGGGTTGAATTATAAAAACATTTTGGGTCTCGCAACTATTCCTTTGTTCGTGAGTCGTAAAAAAATTATAGCGCAATATTTAAATTGTCTACTTGGTGCGGAAACAGCACACCGAAATACTCTGTACTTAAATCACATTACAAAGTTGAAACGCGCATTTTTTACGATAATTGTATTAGGAGCTTACACGTTCATTGGTTCTGCCAGATTATAATCACTGTAGCGCGGAATACTACAAATTGTGGTGATTCACCCGCTTCGTGTTCTGCAACCCTCGACATAGGGGACGGCTTTATTAGCGGACTAACCATGTAAAAAGAGGTTTTAATCATTTTATTTGACTTGTAAGTTGTAAGGCGTTTTTTTAGAGGTATAGAAGTTTAAAATAAAATAAAACATATAAATACTACTCGTGGAATCTTTATTGGAAGCATACTTTTCCAGAAAATAAGTCAGAAAAAAAATGCAAAAATGCAGAACATAAGTCAAAAATGATGTCGGTTATCTCCGTAGCTGTTTATATACAGGATGTAACAGAGCTAGTCCACAATACTTTACAATTTTACAGATGGATTTATCCCTTGAGTCGAATATTTTATATGACCTAATATCAATAGTTAAGGAGTTATGCATTATCAAAATTTGCATTTTTTTTTCAATATTTCTGACTTATACAAATAAATTTGCCGTTTTGACAAAAAACAACGTACTGACAAACCGGTTTCGCGAATAAGTGGGTTTTTCTTTTGCAAAAAATACTATAAATTATCAATTGTGCGGTATAAAATAAAAGGCAATATACAAAAAATAAAAAAAATATTTTGAACGCACTCACCGAGTATTACTAATTTAGAATGTATTGAATTATACATTTTATATACCCATCTGTCCCTTCCAAAATTATGTTTCCTATAAATTTATAGGATATATTTCCCGTAAAAATTTGAATTCAGTATATTCTAAATTAATAATCCTCGATTACTGTATTAATTTTTTTTGGATATTGCTACCCTTGCTTTTTATATCCTACAATTTGTTAAATTAATAAAATAACAGTAAAAAAGTAGCAGGGATATCATTATACATTATTATTATTGCATTCTTAAAACGATTTTTCAACAAGAGCAAAGCAAGGAACATCGGTAGATTCCAATAATGAGCGGCGGGAGGGGTAAGTTTAGTTATATTTCCGCGAACAGCCATCGTAGAAAGCGAGGGGTGGGGCGTGTGTCCGTGTTGACGCTGCACAGAGCTAAAAGGCTTGTCGCGTGACTCAGCGGGAAATTCTTGATTTCATTTTACCACTTACGTGATTATTTTTCCCACCCCGGTGTCAGCTCGGAGTTCAACTCACACGTTCGTCCAGGACGTCTGATCTCGGCATTCTCTCTCGCCGCTCCATTCCTTTGGTGCTTCAAATTCAATTCAAATCGAAGGAAGATCAAGTTCTCACGCCCAATACATATTGATATGTGATGTCTCTGCGGGATTTAGAAAAGATAAACAAGGTTTTATTTTTGCAAGTCGATAGTGAAAATTGAAATCGTATCCCCGAATAAAAACTAACCGTAAAAAAACATTTTTAGATGAATATAATGTCAGACATTTTTTTGGAGAGTTTAAACTTATGCACAATTTGTTACTTATTTATGATTACCATGCTACCGGTTTCGACACATTCTTGTCATTAATGAGCGTTATTTAAACTAAACTAAAATGTGCAATTACTGTATTAGTTGTTTTTAATTTTAATCACCCCCACCACCTAAAAACTCCTAATACAGTACTTGCAAAATAACGCTCGTTAATGATACGGACGTGTCGAAACCGGTAGCGTAGTAATTATAAATAAGTAACAAATTGACTAAAGTTTAAACTCTTCAAAAAAATGTTTGAAAGAAATTGTTACATAGTAAGTGCCCAACAAATACAAAAATAGATTATAATGTCTTCTTCATTAATAATAAAATAAAGTTTGTGCTAACATTATTTATTCATAAAATGAAAACGCTTTGTATAAATTTATTGAATAGTTTATATGTTTTGGGGCCAATGGTTCCTTCATCGCGATACAACGTCCATTCAAAATTAAAATTGGAAGTACAGACGTTAACAAAAATATAAAATAACTATATGGGAGTTGAATAACTTATTACAAACTAATATGATAACAATTTTGAAAGGTAACTACCTAACTACCTATTTGCGAAAAGCTCCTAGCTAGTTCCTAGTTAGTTTTTCAACTCTCATATATTTAGATACTTTTTGATTTTGTTATTGTCTATACCTCCAATTTAAATCTAGTGTCGAAAACACAATGAGAGCAGAAGAATACCAATTTATTTAACTTTTGGCGAGCATTTTAAAATTGGAAAGAAAATATGTTACGTCAACATCTGATAAAAAAATACCTACGTTATCTACTTTACCTTAAATTTTGACAGTTTTATTCGGTCCATAAATCTGCTTCTTTAATTGAATTGATTTTTTTAATCCTTTAGGTAATGATCTGAATGTTAATTTATTCCGAAACTATCTTAGAAGACTTCAATATAATATGAAGTGTCAGTTGTCAGTAGCCCTCTGCCTCTCGATACTTGACTTCACGCAAGATATCTGCGCCTCTGGTCGATGGCGATAAGAAATCAGGTCTTAAAAGGCAGATGCTGATTTCAATTAGGTTGGTGAATCGCGGGATGTGTTTCAAACGATACAGAGATGAATTCTGATAACTTATCGAAGCGCGAGAACGCAATCCGACTCCAGTCAAAACCATAACATTGCGCAACCGTTGCCTGCGCTAAAATACGATTGAATCTACATGCCTGTCGCACATTTAATTAATGTTAAATGGATTTTATTTATACAATCAATATATTTTTAGTAGCAAGAATGAATATGAATCAAGATATATTATAGATGTCTTATAAAGACGAAGCTACTTTTTTTTACTTTACACAATGTAACGTTCACAATTTACACCCATGATAGACTACCACCACATCTATCAAATTTTTGGAAGTTGTATGTATGTTTAATATGCAAACCTTATTCCGTATGTGTTGTTTTTTTATTACCGCCACCTTTGGTTGAAAATGTTGTCATTCCCACAAACCAGTACAGATGTCGCCGTTGGTAGTAAGAAAACTATATTTTTGATTGAAGTTTTTAAAGAAATGTTATTTATATGTATATGACATTCTTACGAATTATTAACAAATATACTTCTGAAAATTGTTTGAATTTTTTGACTCCAATACTTAATACTCCTAAATATGAATTCAGCCTGTCTCGACACTGTAAGTACTAGGATTTCTATATCAGAAACACATTAACATCCCCGATTCCTTTTATGGTCTATTTCACCTCCCTGTCAATTAGCCAAAACACTTTATATCCAGCTAACAAATTTATACATATTTGCTGACCGTATATGGTGGCGAGTGTGGAGCTTGCTTCTCCCCTTAGGTATCTCAATTTGATAGCCTGTATTCTTGATCTCATTCTTTGTAATAATCCATGTTTGTCTTCCAAATGTCCCACCCCGAACCCCGAAGACTTACCACCTTTTCAAAATATGAATTTGTTTAGAAATACGGCGCATAGCACCATTGAAAAAATGTGTAAGAAACAAAATACTTTTTCATTTAACTCTAACCTAATTTTAATTTTAACACTATTAAGAAAAAGTACACAAGAAAGCAATCAAAATAAGAATCACAAATTAAAATTTATTAAATTATTAAAAAATACCAAAATATTAATTGAATAATACACTATAAATATGATGTAAAAATTAAAAAGTCAACAAACCTCTGGGTTAAACAGTGAAATATTAGCAGATTTTTATATAGAAGCTACCACTGTCTCATTTTTACATATCAACATGACAACACATTTTTAATGTCATCATATTTTATTATAACAAAACATTAAGTTTTAAAGAGGATAGGCTCACACTAAATTTAAAGTAAACTGTAAATGTATCACTTTTCATTGTAAAGCAATAACGGAGTGTCACACAAATAAATACGATCTTTTGGCACCAGGAGCGTTCAGTGAGAATATTGAAGCATGAAATTTGCGTAAGCATATATTTTGAAAGAAAAATGAATTAAAATATATATCTCGCAATATTCCTATCACAATTGTTATCATTATTTAGATTTTAATGCATCACTAGCTGTAACCCGTGAAAAATGACGGTACTTTTATACTCGGTTCCTAAGGAATAAGTATTTATTTATAAAAAAAGTTTTTATACTATAAAGAAGTTACGATGGACGGATGGAGGACAGACAACAAAATTATTATAGTTGAGATGATATTCTGCAACATAAATATTTTATTACGATGTTTTTTTCAAAATACCTATATGTTTACGTATAAGTTATGCTTCAATGTACTCGCCTGTTTGGCGCGTAGTAGAACGAACGATGTACAAAAAAAATGAAATTCTTAACTCAAAAACTTTTTTTTTTAAGTCTTTCTCTCGGGGTGCGATGTGAAAGCGGCTCGTTCGTGCGCGGCTTTAAAAGTTAGTTTCGTCTCGACATTTAATTCGGAGGGCACGGACAGTTGTCAAATAAACATTTGAAGGTTCGGTTCGGAGGCGAGTGACGTCACGGCAGACACTCCCCAGCCCTGCGCGGAGGGGCGCACACTTGACGAGCTTTTTATGGCCTTCCGGGGGCCCCCGGCGGCCGCGATTGGTCCGAGCGGCATTCGTCCGGGCGCGCGGCCGGAAGGAAGCTATGCGCTTGATTCGGAGCGAACGCTCCGGGAAACTGAATTACTACAGTCGTTTTAATATTTTGCTGAAAAACTCTGTGGAGGCTATGAAATGTTTCCGTTTTTGTGTCCTTATTATTGTCGTATGACGTACTTGGTTACTTTGGAAAAAATAATATTTTGTGTTGATTGAGTTGATTCACATGAAAATTTTATTAGAACAACAAAGGAGATCGTGAACAAAAAATAATTGAATATTAAATTTAATATAAACCAACATATATGTAAGAATACTAAAATACATTTAATAACCAAATTAATTAATCAATTAGAAAGACATACAACTAACTAACTAACTAACTAACCATCACGCCGTTTCCCTGCAGGGGTAGGCAGAGAGGATTGAACGCCACACTCTTCTATCCTGGCACACCACTTTTGCTTCGGCCACATTCATACATCTTCTCATACACGTTCTACGATTGTTGCGGCTTTTAACAGGGCCATCCTCAAATACTTGTAGTACCTGATCGTGCCAGGTCTTTCGCGGACGCCCTCTATTCCTGTTGCCTTCAACATTCGCCTCATATATTTTCTTAACCATCCTTTCCTCGTTCATACGTTCCACATGACCAAACCATCTCAGCACTCCTTTCTTTATTCTATCTACCACACTACAGCCAGCATTGCATTCGCTTCTAATTTGTTCATTCCTCACTCTATCGACCAAAGATTTTCCACACAAGCGTCTTAGTGACCGCATTTCAACCGCATTCAGTCTACTTTCATTCCTCTTTTGCTAATTCCAGGCTTCACTTCCATACATAAGGGTTGGACACTAGAACGCCATATGTACCGCTAGTCTGGATTCTTTTGACAGATTCTTATTGGCCATAATTGCATTTAGTGCACCATTAACTTTGTTTCCCGCAGTTACTCTCCTTTCGATATCATTCTCAGCCTTGCCGTCTCTACTAAACATACTTCCCAAATACACAAACTCGTTCACTTGTTCTAAGCATTCGTTGTTTATAATTACATCACACTTAGTCACTCTTTCGTCTCTCTCGAATACCATCACTTTCGATTTGCTGACATTCATCAAAAGTTCACTCTGCATGCATACATCGGACATCCTGGATACCAAGCACTGCAGATCAGCTTCACTGTTAGCCACTAATACTGCATCGTCTGCGTATTGTTGTTTTCACTTGCAAAAAAATCTAAATATTTTTAAAATTTCATCAAATTTAAAAAAAAATTAAATTATGTGAACTAAAATGTATTGATTTATGGCGCAAGGGGCTAAAAATTATTTCAAATTACGAATTATCGGGGTTTTCGAATTATCGAGGTTAATCTACCATGAAATTAACATTTTGGGACATGTACGATTTTGAAAATTTCTAATTATCGGGGTTCGAATCAATGTGATTTAACTATAATGATAATAATTCATTATGTCTAATTAAGAAATGTTGAAAATACTTCAAATCAGAATAAAAAAATCTAAACAAATTTATTAAAGAACACGTTGAATTTGAAATCAGATTCAAAATATTGATGTTGCTGAAGTATCAATGCTGATTCTTGGAATGATTTGTTATGGCATGCTCAAGAGAAGGTTTATCATGATTTTTTAAAAACATCTATTTAATTATGGATCACCGATGTCTCTTCATCAACCACTCCATAATGATAATAGTGATTAGATAACTCTACTTTGCAGTCTTATTTTTCTTAAAATTCAATATCACACATTTATTTCCAAGGAATTTTATATATTTGTATTAATTTACCTATCTACATGTTATCGCAAAAAATTAATTCCATTTTCAAATTGGCATAACACATCATGGTGAAATTTGTTATAACATATAAATTTCGAATTCAAATGAGCGTTTTGTAACACACAACATAACAATCTTTATTATATTGCAAGAATTCACACACATTCATATAAGTAATCGCATCGTACAGTGGCGTGCAGCGCATACAAGCAAAAAAGCTGTGAATTAGTAAGATTCTGGAATATTTATTACGTAATTGATGACTACTGCTAGATTTTTTACTTATGACTTTTTTTACAACTTCATGTCAATACTTATTCTATCTCACTTGTTTGTGCGTATCAAATTTGTTTCTTAGACCCAATCAAATCGAGAAAAAACTCATCCTGAACTGTATATTTTCCTAATGAAACCGTATATTATATTAGCCCATCTTTATGTCTGCGAGTTTTTTTTAGTAACCAAGTAAATTTTTCATAGAATAGTGTTTCTTTGAAAGGTCTAATGTGAGGTGAGAACTGCGCACACGTCACTTGCAGAATTAGTATTGTTACTAATTCAATAGTTGCTTGCACTAACCTTTTTATCTGAATTCATCTCTTTTCTATGGTGAATTCCGACTGCCAAATCGTATTTTGAGTATGTTTGTCCTTGTCTCTTATCATTTTTATTTGAATTACGAGTTTATGAATTACAATTATCAGTACAAATTCAATCTATTTCTGTTTACATAAATAAGTTATGGTAATTTATAATTTTTTTTGTATTATTGTTTAATTTGTTTTTTTTAATGTTTATTATTATTTGTTATTATATATTTATTATTATATATAATTATTATTGTTTAAACGTGGGTTTTTGAACATTTTATATGCAATATGAATATGATTATTTACGACATGACATATAAAATGTTTGATTTATTTTTGTGAAAAGAAATGTATATTTGAAATGAGTCTTATTTCCGATTTAATTATAGGTAGGTATAAATCGTCTTGGAAATATATTGAAAAATTTTGCCGTATTATGTATAAAATATTTATTTATTTATTTAGCAAATCCTTATTTTCATAAAAAATACTTTTCTTTATAGTGCAGTTATTTTTTTGGATTAAAGCTACTCAGAATAGTTTAATACACATAATATTTTTTAAATATAATATGTATAGTCAGTCACAGCATAACCTATGTTTGTACCTACTGCACGCCACTGGCATCATAATCAAATATGTAAAGTAACTTACATAAACCCTTGGGACAAGACGACGTTGAAGGTCCCAGTTCAATTATTGTTACAGGGTCACTCTTACCACCGAGAGGAGGGAATTGCAACAGTGTGAGCGATTCCTTTTCAAACTCCAGTACACTCTTATTTGTAACAAACACAGCCCTAGAAATTCCCTTAGTAAAATCAGTATTTGAGAGGAATTCTTTGGGCACTTTATCAATGCCGATTACTACATGCTCACATGTGAGAATTTTATTATTACTGTGAATCTGTACAGTTTTTTTGGAATCCTCTGAAGTTTCATCAACTTTAATTGAATCAATTGGTCTCTTGAGACAATAGATGCCACCAAAAACAGCGCACAATCTGGAACAAATTTAAGACATGAATTTCAAATTAATTATCATCCCAAATTTTTTCCTAAAATGTTCCTAATTAAGTGGTACATAAAATTTGAGAAAAATCACAAATTTTATATTTAGTAAATATTGAATATATTACACCAGCACATAAAATGGATAGAATCCACATTATATAAATTGTCTGTGGTAATCAGTTTTTTATTCTCAGTAATAAAAAAATTAAATTAATAACTGCGGGCATCAGGTGAGTGCATTCAGAAAATTGAAACAGAAGTTGTCAGTAAACACATATTTTAGAAAAAAAAAGTAATATCATAATATTCCTATCACGATTATTCCCATAATACTCAGGTTACAATATACCATAATATGTATTCTATCAGGTAGATATGTGTCTATCAACAACGCAGCATACTTCCAGCAGTATTCTGATTGCATTTCCCTGGCAGGCACTGTGAAATACTTATTATAATATTTCTCAAACTTGAACCAACTGCATATAATTTATTTTATTCCGAAATTCTTTTTATTCCGAAATTTTATTCCGAAAAATCCGAAAAAATCCGAAAATCATTCCGAGAATTATGGGTACTAAATAATGTGTTGGGATACCGTATAATACAAATATCTGTGTCTGAACATCTGATGGTAACTTAAGCATCGAAATCTACCTTACAAACATGTTTAAAAGGATGAAGCGTAGTCGCAATGCTCCAATATTTTAAAACTTTACTGCGTCAGCTGACGGTCTTTCCACCGCTACACACACAGCTGATTGTTGTTTTCGTACTTTTAATTAGTTAAACAAACACCTACTTAAATTTCATTCGGCGTACTATAACTTTATTATACATCTTTTTTTACAAGTTCATGCGAGCAGCTGACGCATAATCCCCCCTCCACGGTGCAGCTGATGATTTTTTTTCAGCTCAATATGATGTAAACTATTTATGAAAAAGTTTCAGCCGGCGTACTATTACTAAAAAAATATTTGTTTTAGCACTAACGCAACCTCCCACGCCCACACCCACCGCTACTTGAGCAGCTGACGGTCGGTTCAGTTATTGTCATATAAGATCAACTATCGAGTTTATACTCGTTCAACGTGTCTAATTGTCGTGGTATTTTTAAATAGCACGACGATTTTGAATTTGCCTCCATTATAAATGTCGGTAATGTCGCAAACTGCATTATCGGCCCCTTTTCAAATCATCCAATAAAGACGCCGTATTTTCAAAACTACCTACCCCGTATTTTTACGTAAATAATTACTTTTCTGATTTATCTGTTGGCACCTCCGACGGTGGTAGGCCCGTTAGATTGCCCCCCCCCGCTTTGTCTATCGACTTCCACCCTCTTTCAAAACGAGATCGAATGGATTCCTCAAATGGTCCGAGTGATATTTTTATATAAATCGGGGCGGTGGCTCCATCTACGAAGCCATCGCCCCAGACAGTAAAATCCACTGTGTATAAAGTCGTGCCAGTATTCAAAGAAGCTGATTCTCTCGTAAAGAAATTTATAAAGAACGCGGCCAGGTGTCTTCCTTGAAACGAACTTTTGCATATATCTGTTTCGAGTGTCGTTCAGTTTTATCAAAAGAGGAGCCATCTACATTAAATACGGTCATTATACAGTGCGGATTAACCCAACAGATAATCGTGTGAGAGTAAAGTGACGAATTTCTTTGGATTACACCAATAAATCCAGATCCGTGTTCAACCACCTGTTACTGGTCGCATGAACCATCGGAAATATAAAATTCCACATCAAAAAGGATCAGAGGCTAACCATCAATCAACATAAATTACCACATCAACGAAAGAAGCCAATAACCATATTCCAACCACGTGCTCTGAGGTTTACCTGAAAGCAAGCCACGTGGCCCAACTGCCATCATCGTTCCACGACAATCCCTACTGGTCCGCGCAGACTTCGTGGCGTCGGAACGCACTCGTCCCTGGTGGAAACCTTTCTCTGTTGGTGTATCTTTTCCGGAAGGCTAAATTAAACTGATCTTGAACACAAACGAAGAGGAATGTCGGTTTTCACCGAAAACGACACCTGACACGCATTTCAACTGTCACTGGGCGGATTTTTCAAATTTCGAATCCTGGCTATCGATTGGCGCAGAATACATCGGGTGCCAGCCCAATCAATCAAAATCATGGCGCGAACCGCGCGCGGCGATTACGAAACACGTATAAAGTACTGGTACAGTGCCAAATGACTCAACCTTCATCACTCTACCTAAAAACTTTAATGCAAAAGAGTATCAAGAATGTAGAATAATGAGCTTGCTAAGTACATGTTCAAAATATTCCTCAAAATCATACACAGCGGAATTCACAGAAAGTGCAAAGAAGGTATTTGCGAAACCCAGTTTGGATTTCGCACAAGATAAACTCTATTTAATGTAAACATCAGGCGTGTGCAGTGATTATATTGAAGCATGACTTCTATGCGGAAATTTTGGAAAAAAAAAATATATATATATTTATGTGACAGAATATCACCCCAATAAGAATAAGAACAGATATCGTTGTCCGTCTATCTGTTCGTAACTGCCTATAACGTTTTTTAAATTATTTTTTTTCCTTGAGAACGACAAAAGGTCCACGGACATTTAGTCAAACAACGAAAGGTCCGCAGATATTTGGTCGAATGATAAAATGTCCACAAATATTTGCTCTAATGACAAAAGGTCCACGGACATTTGGTCCAATGACAAAAGGTCCACGGACATTGGGTTCAACAACAAAAAAGGTTCACGGACATTTGGTCCAACGAAAAAAGGTCTACGGATATTTTTTCAAAAGAAAAAAGGTTCACAAAAAATTGATCAAATGACAAAAGATCCACGAATATTTGATCCAACAAACGGTTTCCTGAAATTTGGTCAAAACACAAAAGGTCCACTAACTTTTGGTCCAACGATAAAAGATCCACAGATATTTGGTCCAATAACAAAAGATCTACAGGAATTTGGTCCAAATACAAAAAGTTCACAATAAAAATCCCACGTCACTAAATTACGATGTTATTATTATTATTCCAAAAACAATAATTTCATTGTCTGTCTGTCCGTAACTGCCTATAACGTCTGTAACTTATTTTATAAAAACTCTATTTTTTTTTATTAAAAAATATTTAAATACTTATTCTTTAGGAATGGACATGAAAACATATGTCATTTTTGATGGATTACAGCTAGTAACATGATAATTGTTGTGATAGGTATATTAACCGTTTGAGTGCCAAAAAATTCATACAGTTGCTTGTAAAATGCCACCAAAAAAAATTTTTTTTTGAAAATATATATTTTTTTTAAAACCCCATAAATTCTTTGAATTTTCATGGATTTTGATTATTTTTTCGGTGTTATATTAAAGAATATCGAAATATTTGAAATAAAATACTTGTATAAATGAATACAGTATTTTATTCAGAAAAAAAGAAAGACAAAAATGAAACCAACAACTGTGCTTTCCTGCACACGCCGTGTGGACACCCTTCTTACAATACGCACAAATAGTCATATGACCGCTATGAAAGCCTTCATTTCCAATACAGACACCGGTTTCTAAGCCTTTGCACGTGATTTGTTTCGTAAGGATTCAGAAGAGTTTT
>JADDOH010004356.1:0-21088 GCA_016648135.1 Agrypnia vestita
AAAAAAAACTCATTCATCGATATTTTCAATATTATTCATACAACTAAAGTAATTGTGTATTATTCATAGAATTGGATGTGGTTCAGATCAAGCCTAGCATAATAACATCCGACTGCCTGCGGGAAGACCTGGTGGCGGAATACGACCCCTACAGCAAGCCTCCAATTCCCAAAAATTCATCTCAAGTACTGACCGTCCTCGATTTCTCCTATAAAAGCGTCAATTATGATGTTGCAAAGTCGATACTGACCTCTTATGGAACGCTCATTACGGTGAATTGTTTCTTTCCTTTCGAGATAATTAAAGGTTTGCGTTTGAATTAATTAAGTATTTTTACATTACGCAACTCAATGTTTTCAAATTTATATAGTGTGCTAGATTTATTACTTATTTTCACATTTAAATTTAGCATGTAGCTTATAAGGAAACATAATAATTAAAGATTGAAATGACTTAGACCATTTTCAAAATTAACGAAAGGTATTAAAACTGACTTAACACAATAAAAAAGTTATTTTCCTTTTAAAATAAATTTTTATTAAGAAACATTTTTAGAAATGCTTACTTTTGATAAGTATTTGATTATCATGTATGTTCCTTTATTCTCTGGAAATACGATGTAAGGTTTTAAGATTTTAAAAATATTCATGGGAAAATGGCAGAATATAATGTAGAAAATCTGTCATATATTTGAAATTTTCTTTAATTATTGATCTGCTGGTAGAGTAAAATGGAAGCAAGGAAGTACTTTTGTATATTTTTGGTCTTCCTCTTTTGGGTGAATGCTAAAATATGGAAGTCGGCATCATCCAAAGAAGTTTTATAAAACATCTTATATGGGGAATTTTTATACTAAAATGTTGTTTTTAATTGTATTTTATTTTAAGTATTTGTTTTTTAACATTGTTTTTAAGCCAAGAGACAAGATACCTCCACCAGCGGTATTTTTGGTTCTTCTTGTTGTCGATTCTTTATCACTTTTGTCGAAACAAAATCCTTTTGTGTCATTCTTTTAACCGAAAATAACTTTTTTTTACTAAATTGTCCTATTAACTCATTATAATGTTCAGAGATGTATAAGTAAATCGTCTTGTTTGATCTCGTTTCTATCAAGCTGAACTCACGATCATTTAACAAAAATGTATATCCGAATTTTAAAATTTGTGATGTACAGTGTTAAATATTATTATTGGAAGATTAAACCTTTTTTAACCATGTTAGTGCCATTTTGTTTTGGCAATTTTGGCCTTAACAAGCATAGCTGTAAGCTATTACGTGTTTTTGGGTAGTCGCATTTTTACAATGGTTTAAAATACACGAGGCAACTTCTTGTGAATCTCTTGAAGCTAAAGAAGTCTCATCCCACATTTTAACCACATTATTGTGAAAATTATGGCAACCTATGTTGTGTACATACAAATATCGCTCATGAAAATCAATCGAAACAGAAAGTTTGGGATACGGAAGCGCTTTTTCCAAATCAAATGAAAATCCAAAATTTTCTTCAGGATTTTCTTAACCTTTGTCTGTTAGACATTCCCTAGGTTATTTGGCGTTTTTTTTAATGTAAATCATGTATTCGTGTAAAATCAATTTCTTTTCTTCATTGCTGGATGCATACATTTTTAATTTTAGTAAATCACATTTTTGGCACTTATCTTTACGAGGATAATGAAAGCTTAAGTTGAACTCAGTATTAAATACTTTTTTGTAAATCCACTCATTAACGTAAAATTTATTATTTTCCCTACATTTCTCTTCATAAATGTGATATATATTTTTTAATATATAAATCATAGTTTAAATATTTTCGATCTAGAGTGTGGTGAGATCTGGTATAACGGCTTTAATCATAGTGAAATCACATTCAAATAAGTTGAATGTTATTAAAATTTAATTGTTGTACGTCTATAAATTATGTAAAAAGTTAAATTATCAATATTAAAACGTGATATTTATATTGGCTTGCAAGTACAACAGAGGTAAAAACAATGAAAAACCGCGGGGACCTGTCTTACACGGACAGCGTGTTACCAATTTCGCTATCCCAGCTACATAATAAGTCGTCAATATTTGATAGTTACATGGTTCTCTTTGAGCTATTAATTCACATATATTTATTATTCCATTTTTATTCGGGAAGCAATCGACTATCGCAATAGTCGATTAATTAATTTAACAACACATTTTTGACTGAGCCATAAAAAATTGTAAAACAAGTAAATCAAAAAAAAATTAAGATATGCTTTTATACGCTTTTTTGCACAAATTCATAATTCAATGTTAACATCAGCCACGCAGTATCAAAATATTAAACTCGTTGTTTTAAAATTTAATAAATATATATTTTAATTTTCTTACATTTAAAAAAAAAATCACTAAACCATCCTCCTGATTTGCCATCTTATGTAAATAAAAAACTAACCCATAAAAAACAAGTTTTTATTATACTCCCTTTCTCATTACCAGTGGAAACTGGTTTAGCGCTTAACCTACGCGTTGGGCTTCGGTCGGGCGACAGTACGAAAGGGAGTAATACGAAATTTCTAAAAATCCAAAATTATACTATTAATTATTATTTTTTTAACGAAAATTTAATAGATCTTCTTGAACGTCGCCACGAGTCTGCTTAAAAAAATTCAGCTCGATTGGATAACGGGAAAAGGGTTAAAAATCGATCAAAAGTTTTTTCGTCAAGCAAGCAAGCAAGCAGACGCCACGAGTTAATATTAGGTCCTTACATATGAAATTGGCGTTTTGCCGTACTGGCAAATTTGATCTCAAATATCTTCTCTTTAGTTAAAAATTCCAAATCCAAATTTATACAGCTGTTTACTCATGTATTTGTGTTTCGAAAATTATAATTAATTTGTTTTTTCCTCAATTGTTTTTTTCTTCGCGTCACTCAGTTTACAAAATGAAAAACTTGAAATATCGCGTTATTTACGAGTACGAGTTCCACCGTGGCACCAGTGCTGCAGAAACGGCTCGAAGGATTAATGATGAGTATGGCGACGGTGCCGCAAAAGAAAACACAGTGCGTTTTTGGTTCCAACGTTTTCATTCTGGAAATTTCGACCTGCAGAACAAGCCCCGTGGACGGCCGGAGAGCA
The DNA here is from genome assembly GCA_016648135.1 of Agrypnia vestita. Classification (NCBI taxonomy): domain Eukaryota; kingdom Metazoa; phylum Arthropoda; class Insecta; order Trichoptera; family Phryganeidae; genus Agrypnia; species Agrypnia vestita. The sequence goes on from JADDOH010004356.1 coordinate 3,114, forward strand.
AAGTTGATAATGAAGAATTGAAGGCTATTGTGGAAGCGGATCCATCGCAAACCACATCCGAGTTAGCTGCAGGCTACGGTGTTAGTGATAAAACTGTTTTAATCCACTTGAAGCAAATTGGTAAGGTGAAAAAGCTTGAATGGTGGGTACCTCACAAATTGAGTGAAGCAAATCAACAAACGCGCGTTGACTGCTGCGTTGCATTACTCAATCGGCATAATTTTAAATTGCACGGAGATTTTAAATCGAATCATTACCTGTGATGAAAAGTGGATCCTGTACGATAATCGGAAGCGCTCATCGCAATGGCTGAACCCTGCCGAACCAGCCAAACCATGCCCCAAGCGAAAATTGACTCCAAAAAAGTTACTTGTGAGCGTTTGGTGGACTAGTGCTGGTGTCGTTCACTACAACTTTCTTAAATCTGGCCAGACGATTACGGCAGATGTCTATTGTCAGCATCTGCAAACCATAATGGAAAAGCTAGCTGCTAAACAACCGAGGCTGGTTAATCGCTCTAGGCCACTGCTGCTTCATGATAACGCTAGACCACACACTGCACAACAGACGGCTACCAAATTAGAGGAGCTTCAATTGGAATGTCTAAGACATCCACCGTACTCTCCGGATCTTGCCCCAACAGATTACCATTTTTTTCGAAATTTGGATAACTTCTTGCAAAGGAAAAAATTCAACTCCAATGGGGCAGTCCAAACCGCCTTCAAAGATTTTATTGATTCCCGTCCGAATGGTTTTTTTAGTAAAGGGATTGATGAACTACCTTTGAGATGGCAAAAATGCATAGATAGCAATGGTACATACTTTGATTAAATAAATAAATTATAATAAAAAAAAAATCGGCTTTGTGTTCCTCCCATACTAAACGCCAATTTCATATGTAAGGACCTAATATAAAGGGAGTAATAATATAACATTTTGTTCCAAAACATTATGAAGGTGAATCTGCCGGCTAAATTTAATAAATTTGAAATCGGCGCATTTTTTCATACTGATATTGATAAATTTCAAAACAACATAGGCGTTCAGGCGAAATGATCTTACTGAGGATCAAATTTTGACGCGGTGTTACCCCAAAAGAAATTAAAAGTTACTAACATTTCTAACACCCGTGAAAACATTTACTAAAACAGTGGATTGGATGACTGAACAGTAATTGCCTGAACACAAGACTAAGTAAGAGCTTGGGAAGGCCAAAATTATGTTGGAGTGAAAAAGATAATATTTTCAAAGACACATGTATCTGCCTAAGAAATCCAAAACTGGAGAGAACTATCTTGAAATAGATATCAATGGAAAAAATGCTGAAGAGGCATTTTTCTCGGAACTACGACCCACTAGATGTTGTGGTTCAACTAGCATCAATTCTTGACACTATTGTCGTGTACATACATGGAGATGCATAAAAATGTTTTTCATGATATCTTTATATACATATATATATATATATATAGTATATATATATATCAAAACACAACAACTAATGCAACATTAGTTAAGAAGTACTTATATGAAATATTGAGTCGAACCAAGTGCCATTATGTTTTTTAATGTTATGATTTCAGGGTTGGAGAGATGAGAGATTACAGTGGAATGCAACGCTATATAATAACATGACTGATATTGTATTCAATCAGAAAGATATTTGGACACCGCAGCTATTTTTGTACGAGTAAGTAGGCATATAATCATAGTCTTAAATGATGAAAACGGTGTGTTTACTTAAATTCTACTTTAAAAAAAAATCTATATTATACTGAGGCAAGATGAATGCCTTAAAAAGACTGCAAGTATATAATATTATAATTCAAATGATTATTATATCAACATAGGTTATGTCCGTCTATTCAAAATATATAGAATAAAAAACTAACCTATAAAAACCAAGTTTTTATTATACTCCTTTAATTGAAACAGGTTTCGCGCCTACCCCTATCTAACTACCTAGCGTCGGGCTCGAAAATTAAACAATATATAAATCTTTAAAATTTCGAAAAATCCAAAATTATACTATATTTTTTTTAACGAAAATTTGTAACATCATTTTCATCGTCGCCACCAGTCTGCCTGAAAAGTTTCAGCTCGATTGGAATGCGGAAAAAAGGTTAAAAATCGATCCAAATTTTTTTCGACAGACAAACAGACAAGCCGACTAGCATACGCAACGGAGTAAAAATATAGTGGTACTTCGATAAAAGTCCTTAATATATTCCAGATCCTTAGGTATAAACATGACATACACACAAACGAATTTTCCCGAAAGAAATAAAGGAAAACGATTAATCCGATTAGTAAAAGAACCCTGTTGTTATTGGCATATAAACATTGCTGGGATCATACAAAATAATTTAAATACCGGTACTAGAATACACAATACTAACGCAACAAGATGAAATTAATAAAAATATAACAAAGTTTAAACAATTTTTCGAAATTTTCTTGTGTAGCTTTGATAAAGGTTATTTTAAAAAATGTTTAAAAAAATAGGTTAATTAATTTGGTTTTAAATTTCACAGAACTTTGTTCTGAAAAAATTTCAACTTCAAAATATCCAGATAAACTCGATGTTCCACATGAATATAATTCATTGACTTGTAACAATATTAATAAGGTTTATAGATAGCTTAATTACTCGTTACTGACATGTTGATTGAAAGCAAAGAGAGCGCGCCAAAATGGCGTGTCGCTATTTATAATCATTTGCTCTCTCATGCTGTCTGTCAGGTGTTCACCCAGATATGTTACACCATCAATATTCATAACTATAGTATTTTAGTATTGGCATCTAATAGCATAAAACGACTTTCATGCATGTAATCGAGTTCCTTTCAGCTCCCTGGATCGGGACCTGATACAACGCGACCCCAACCTCCGCATGGTAGTCGACAGCGACGGCTTCGTGCAGCGCATCCAGCCCGTGCACGCGCGCACGTGGTGCACGCCAGGAGCGCGCCTGTCCAGCTGGCCGCACGACCACCACGTGTGCTCCCTCCGGTTCGGCTTCTGGTCGCACGACGAATCCCTGGGCATGATGGACCTGCGCAAAGAGCTGAGCGCCGGTATGCTCAAAAACCTGGTGAGTTTGTTGAAGGCACGCGGGCAAATGCCCTAGTCTCGCGGATTCGCGTAACTTAGATCTGGATAACGTCTTCTGTGTGCAGATTTCTGGGATCTTCTGCGGTACATATTTGACCTTTCCGACCTGAGAGGCCTGATATAGATGGCAAAATATCTGCAGACAGAAGATTCTGAATGGCCGTGAAAACCTGAGTAATTGAATTTTTTTAGTAATTACGTCGCCTCACCCATTATGACATCTTGTCATATAAACCATATTACCTCTAAAAACTAGGAGTTTAGTTAAATTTTACGTTTTACTTCTTGAGTTTCGAGACTAACATAATCTCTCATCAGCGGGTTAATACTTCACCTTTTTTTTTTTTTTTTTAAATAGAGATGCGAACACGAAATACGTGTCACATCAATATTCTTAATATTTTCAAACTAAGCTAAACGCTTGTGCTATGAAAATAGGACTAACTTGCTAGTCTGGAGTGAGATTCGAACCCGCGACCTTTGTATCACGAGGCGAGTGTCCTAACCACAAGACCAACAAGCTACTCTGCCTATTTTTGAACCATAAGATGCAATTTACTCCAGAACTTCAACAGAAATCTGGATTTTGAATTTGAAATAGATCTTATGGTTCGACGTGTCTTGTTTATTTCGAAAAAAATCGGTTTAATACAGACGCAACTCAAGTGCGATTCATGTTTCGTGTATTTGCGTTACTCATATCATGCAAATATCTCCATTTATAAGAAGTAAATGTTGAGAACACATTAAAAAAATAAGTATGCTGAAAAATTTCGGAAGTAGCACAAAACGTACGAATTAAATGTGACGTATCTAGTAATGTCTGCAAATAGTTTCGGCTGTGTGGTCATCATTATCAGCCAAAATGACAGGATCATTTATACAGGTAGTTATGTGATGTTTATCCTTCTGAGTGGTTTTGCCAATAAAACACGGCATCAACGCATTTGTTTATTTTGAATATATACAGTCGAACTCGGTTATAACGAACACGACGGGACCAACTAAATTTGCTCCTTATAGCCGGGACTCCTTATATCCGGGATTCACTTTTTTCACAATTTTTTTTGACTGTGGTGTGATTTTATTTTCAAGAGCAGCTGAAAAAACATCCTTATCTTTCCAGAGTGATGAAACTGTAGAAGACGATTGTGAAAACTTTTTACGCCGATAATTTCGACTTTTTCGCGAACCTAGTGACACTTTCGTTTGTTAGGGAACACGTTTAACTGATTAGGCCTTTAAATGCTAATACAGTAAACTGCATAAAATAAACTGTCACCATAAACATTTTGGAAACCCCCAATAATCGGAGTTATATGACCGGTATTCTCGACCTTCAGTAAACTATTGCTTGCCTGCGCACGTGGGATTTTCGGACACAAGTTTGTGTACATCATAAAATGAACCCTAATTAAGTGCGAGCCGCTTTAAAAGCAAAGTGAAAAAGTTCATTGTTATGAGTACGTATTTGTCTTTTTTTTCTGTAACCCAAGCAAATATGCAAAGTTTCTAAAATTTGCTCCGTATATCCGGGAATCGCGCTCGTTATAGCCGAGACCGATTGTATGGGACTATGCGCAAATCAAAACGAATTCTCAGTTTTTCTCATTATAGCCGGGATCTCCTTATATCCGAGCTCATTATAACCGAGTTCGACTGTATAACAATATATATAATGCAATTGGTTGCTCCCGCATCCGTAAGTCTTTTCGAGCAAGCCCGATAACCTTAATAGCGCGTGTTTTTTGTGCCATCTCCCGCGACCGGCACACATACGCACACTTAGAGTATATTCAATCTATAGAGGGATAATTAAACATTTTACCAAACCTGTACGCGTGGTAAAATAGAGCTTACTCAGTTTTAACAATGTAGTAACATATAAGAGAAAAAGGGACAGAAAAGATCACCCAGTCGGGTACGTCTTTAATTGCTTCGTAAGCATTCTCTTGCACTCATATTTGGGCATGAGGACACAAAGTCTGTTAAGCTGTCAAATTCGTTCTCCATATTTTCGATAGTATTATTGTGTATTTACGTGCAAATAATACAAAAAAATGATATGCCTTCTTATACAATGAAGTGGTGATCCAATATGACTGGAAAAGGGAAAAAAATATCAGCTATTATAGATATTTTGTCCAAAATATGAAAATTTTACATTTATAGGATTAATTTCTTAATTTTAACCAACAAACCAACTGCAAACATTTATTATTGTTTAAACAAATCTAAAATATTTATTTTTGAGTGATTTCAATGCGGCAAGTTCGGAATTAGGATCATCCTGATATAACGCGTTTCGTGGAGATATCTCTTGTAAGTTATATTATTTCAATCACCTACCCGTAAAAAAAATAAGAGATTCAATTAAAGACCATCGTCATTGCTGTACCTTAGTATATATTTAAAGTATCTTTTTGGCGGTCTACGGAGAGGCGGCGTTAGCAACATCGCTATCGTTGCCGCCTTAGGGTTTGTTGGCCTGGGGTTCAAGCCCCACTTCCGGCCGTTTAATTTAGTTTTTTTAGTTTGTTTTCGACCGAAATTACGGACGTTACACAAAGTTACGGGGACAGACAGACAGACAGATGGATAGACAGATGGACGGACAATGAAATTATTATTTATTTATTTATTTAACGCCCTTATGGGATTTTACAAAAATACAGAATATAAATTTAAAAAGAAATATCATAAGACAGATAAAATAATAATACAGATAAAAGGTACAAATAATAATAGTCAAAAGGTAAAATAATAATACAGAAAAACATAAGACAGATAAAATAATAATATAGTTAAAGGTTTAAATAATAATAGTAAAAAGGTAAATTAATAATACAGAAAAATATATTAACCATTTCCATTTCGTTGGGATGTAAAGTATCAGCTTTGTCCTAAACACGGTTATATTATATTTAGATTTTAAGCAAAACAATCAACAATCTCACTTACTTACTGACAAACCTAATTGATTTTCTCTTCTTTATTTTTTTTCAAATTCGGTGGTAATTTTCGCCATTTTCAATATATCGTATTTATGGCAGTTGAAAGGCGAACAGGGTAGGTTGAATAACAAAAATAAATAAAGCAATTAGGTATTCAACTCTCCACTTTGCGATACTCTTTAATCATTGTGTAACGATTCTGGAGACATGATATTTTTTTACAGAGTTGGACACTTGCAGCTTTGTCTGTAAGTATTTTTGCATATTACTTTTCATATATTTTTTCTCTCTCTCTGTGATTTACGATTAGATAAAATGACTATCACAGAATATAAAAAAAAATATTATCTAGGTTACTACGTTACAAAAGTATTGACATACAAGAATAAAATAAAATCGGATTGAAGTTGGTGATTATTAAATAAATAAATAAATGTACAAGACCGCTATAGCGTGATTGGATAACGCGGCTGCCCCGGATAGGAGGAGATCCGTGGTTCGAATCGCGTCAGCAGCCAATTATTTTTTCATGGATTTGATTTTTCTGTATGTCATTATAATTGATTAATAAATTTGGTTTTAAAATTGTTGCATTTTTTTGTAAACTAAACATTGCACTTCAAGAACAACGAATGGGGACCCACCACTTTCCCAGGGCCGTTCTATGAGCCGACGGCTCCCATATCGGCCCTACTCTTGCGTCGCCAGGTTGACATTTTTCTTATTTAAAGCCATCCCCGTGCGGCGCCCGTGTATAGGGCGAACGCCGCAAGGTTCTGGCAGCAAAAAACCCATTCGTTGTCCCCTCCACCAAGAACTTTCTTTATTAAATCAAATACAAATACAAGAAAATTAAAAGCATATAAAAGAAATAGATTTGTGCAGCGGCATAAAAATCAGAAGTAGAAAAACAAAAGCAAAGAAAAATAGAAATAAAATCAGGTTAAATACAAAATCAAAATAAAAAGAAGATAGCAAAATAGTAACATAAAACAGTATAAGCGAGGAAGAAAACAGGTTAAATTCATAAGCAAAAATAGCAACAAAATAGTATCATAAATTATCCAAGAAAAGAAAATTAAGATATAAAAACAGGTTAGAAAAGAAGCAGAGTAGTGATACACAAAGCATACGACAGTGGAGCCGTCACACAAGAAGTTGGAGAGAAGGATCTGGTGGAAGGGACAGTGGATATGTGGGTTTTTTGGATTTAAACGACACTCCCAACAGGGAGGGACGCATACAAAAGGATAGGAGTTCAGTTCTTGACGCCCGCAGGATCCACGGTCATAGCAGATAGCTCACCCACGAAGCAGATCCCAGCGCGACATCCACGTCCGGGCACAGGCTTGAAAGAGTCTGAGATTATTACCTTTTTTAATGAGGTCATCGTTCCTAGGTGAACGATGCCCCACTCCTTCCAACTCGCTTAGCATATCCTCTCTCGCGTCATTCAGCATCGAGCACTCCCAAAGAATGTGCCCCGGAGTCTGTCTCACACGCCCGCAAGCACACCACGGGTCCTCAGCGAGTCCAAGATCAAACAATTTGCTCCTAAACTCACCTGCAAACAAACTCACTTCAAGAACAGCTCGATTATTTAGTCAAAGATCGTGCTCTCTAGACTCTAGAGGTTTAATCCTTCTCTTCAACTTCGTGGTAATGATATTTATAGCCATGACAAAAAATATCTGAGATATGTGTGTAGTAAAGTTACCTACTAAATATTTTTATTTATTTAATATATTTAATAAACAAAAATATCATTAAATAACTGCAATGTCAAATTAATGACGAAAATATGAAATTTAATTAAGGTCGATTGGTGAATTAATTTATATTTTTTTGTTTACAGGGTGATTTTGAAAACTTCAATGAAGATAGCGGTGAGGGACTAAATAACCAAATTGACATGGGATTTATGGTAAAAAAATCAATTAGAAGTAATGCCATCAATGAATTAAATTAATTGTTTCTTTCAATAAAAATTTCAATACCTTAAGGCTAGTGGAGCGCCACATCCAGCATTGAAATGATATATTTCATGTAATGATTTTAATTTTTGGAATTCTTACAGGAAATATATTGACAGAATTTATTGTAAAAATCACAAATCACAATGAGAGTATGACATAGAAATATACTACTATTCAGAAAGAAGTCAAAATCACAAAAATGAATGATTTTCAATGCAATAAAAATCATAGCTGAAAAGCCAGGAGAAATAAAAAGCAAGCAAAATCTTCTGAATTGAAAATAAAGTTAAAAAAATGTGCTGCGTAATGTTAAGCTGTCTTAATCATCTATTAATATGGTTTATTTATCTATTTAAATGTAAGAACACCTTTTATTTACGATATTTAAAGAAAATTTTTAATTATATTTGAAAATAAATGAAAATAAAAATATTTGAAAAAGAAAAATTACGAAAACTAAAAATTTTTAATAAATATGTTTCAAGAACACGTATTTATCTAATCACAATGTACTTGAACCATTTTTATTATATCATATATAATATTATGTATATATTCTAGTATAAGCTACAAATAAGAATAAAATGTGGATAAATTACTTTATAGAAATGAATTAAGGGATACTTTTATTTAAATCAAAAACAAATATATTCTCATCAAACATTAATTATTTGTTAAATTATATTACCCTCCTAAGCATACAAAAACATTCATCCGAACAAGCTTCGACAAATATATGGACATTCTTAAATGCATAAAACTACGTATATTTGCAGCCATTGCCAAAAAAAGCACATGAAAAAGGTTTTGATGTTAGAAATACGTAAATATTATATTTAAACAAATATTAAAATTAAATTTTAATTGATTTATTTATTTTATTTATTTGTTTGAAAATATTAACAGATATAAGAAATGATATGTATAAATGTATGAGAGTGTAAATGGATAGTAATTAACTTATTAACTTACATCCAAACATATCTCACATAGAAATAATTTTAAAGTAGTACATAATAATAATACAAGCATGTTAAAATAAAAGACATCAATTGTAACAGTAGGGAGTAGAACATAATAAAGTAAATAAGAATATTAAAATATACGTATTAAGGTAAGCCTAATTTAATTCATATCTTAAATCGCAGTATTGAATCAATATTCAATTAATAATCAATTATTAATTCAATGCTGCGTCGCAGAGTTATGTGATCTTAGGTGGTACAGAGACACATGATAGATGTCTATGTCGATGAACAAGTCGTTGTAGACTCGGCACATTCTCACTATGAATGAGTGTAATCCAGAATTGGTACGAGTAACAGGAATGTGGAAGATGCATTGTGTTCTAGTAGCTCCTACGTAACGTAAAAAAGAAAGGTCCAAGGTTTGATCCTTGCTGAACACCAGAAGTTATTTGGTGTTTATTTGTACCACTTTGAACCATCAATTGTTATCGTTCAAAGTGTTGTCTATTGGGTATATTCGGTATATAGGAAGCGACCAGCAATACAGGTTACCCTTAATACCATTTAAAGCGATCTTTTTGAGGAGGATATCATGATCTACTTTATCAAAAGCATTTTTAAATTCCGTATAGATTGCATCGACCTGACTTTTGTCATTCATAGCGTTAAAGAGAAAGTTTGAAAAGAGTAATTAGTTGGAGATCGTTGAGTTATTACGGAAGAATCCACGTTGTTGCTCTATTATGTTATTTTGAAAAATAGGGAATAGTACGTTATGGATCAGTTTCTCAAAGACCTTGGCGATACGGATAATTTAGAAATAGTTCTCAATATTCTGTTTTGATCCATTCAATGCTTGCTTCCATAATTTCGGAAAGGTGCCTTGCTCTATGCACATGTTGAATAGTATTTTTATGGTGAACAAATAGACTCCACCGTCATCGTAAGGAAGTATGGATCCAGATTGTCGGGTCCGGGGCCTATTTTGTATCCAAGCCATTTATTATTGCGATAACATTATTCACTGGAAAGTAAATGTTGCCGATAGGGATATCAGATGGTTTGATTTCAGGAGCGATTGTTTGATCACTGGCGGCAGGATGTGAAGGCGCAAGAACCGACTGGAAGTATGACGAAAACATTTCGCGAATTTCCTGAGGACAATTAGTGTGATGAGATTCGAGATACATAGTCGAGGGAAATTCCGAAGATTTTTTGAAAGTAGATACGTAGGACCAGAAGTTTTTAATGTTGGAGCTTTGAGGCAGTTTTAAACATACTAAAGGTTCTATAGTCGGTGTAACATTCATATGTTTTCCATCTTAACCAAGATTTGTCTCTATTTTTACTTAATTTGATGAGGTGTTTAGAGAACCATATCGGGAAGTTTGTACGCACGCCCTTGAATGGAACAAAGTCTTATTTGTTCTTATTGTTGACAGACGGACGGACAGGAACAGACAGACAGACAATGAAATTATTATAATTGGGATAACGTTTTGTTTACTAGAGGATTTAATTATGCGAAAATAAACACGTTAACTGCATTACAAATATGCCTTAAAAATAAGCGAGGGGCACATATTCTGCTATGTTCCAGTCCATTCGCCTAAAGATGGGTTTTAGTCCAGCTCTGTACAATTTTGTACTAAATAATTATATAAAGTTGAACATTATCTTAATGTTTCTCCAATAATGGTAAGAAAACACAAAAATTATACAAACTAAAACTCAAAACAAAAATAAATAATTGTAAATTTTGTTACGATTTTAATTTTTTCCTAGCACCAAGAAATTGATTTTATCACTAAATCAAAATGAAAAAGTCAGTAAAAATACAAATGATTCATCCTGGCAACCCTGGAAGGAAGACGGCCGGTGGGTCACCCCAGATTAAGATGGGACAGGCAAGAGGAAAATGTGTACGAAAATAGAATGGGTCTAGACTGGTTGACTCATACAGAAGCAGCGCAAGACAGGGGAACATGCAAACACCTTGTCGAGTCTTTGGGCCCCCGACCCTACTATGACAAGGAGATGATGAAAAATGAATGAAAAATACAAATGACGCAAATTTTATTTTTGATTTTATAAAAAAGGGAACTATTACGAGAAAATGAACTAAGCAAATTTCTATTTCCTTAAAATGCCTAACATTTAATTAGTGCAGTAGATACTTGCTTACATATGACTGTGAAACGCAGGCTTTTAATGACAAAAAGGTCCGAAATCTTCGAGTAACCTAATAAGAGGTGGAAAAATATTTATTAGACATCACACTAAGGTGGGATACTCCCCATAGGATGACACAAAAAACGCCTTAATGCCGACGCCGAAAGAGTGGATGAAAAACAGGAAAAGAAACACCTGTTTAAGAGAGTAACCAAGAAAAATTGATACAGTTAAAAGAAAATGAAATAGCAATGGGCAGTTTATATTACTCTGAAGACGGACAGTTACTGGACGAATGTCGTAACCCAGTAGTACTCGAAGGGATTCAAGAGGCCGCACTAGAACCTGCTGGACTAACAACATTTTCAAATAAAATGCGGAAATATGTGGCAGCTTGAAAACATATGCGGAGAAAAGAGTGAGACGCTTGGGGAAGCCCCCATCCAACATAGAATAGAAAACAGGTGATCGTGATCTAAGATTATAAATCAAAATGAATAAAGATACACGTAGATTTTTCAGATGTTAGCGGCAATTGGACTATAAAAGTCTGTCAAAATTTAGTGGAACATCTGTACTAATGGCATTAGGGATACAATTTTTTGAACATTCATATAACTCATGTTTTTCATTTTTTTTTTTTAATTAGATTTTTTTTTAAATACAAATCTTATATATTTACATATTTGATATTTCATTGTATAATTTCATTGTACCCCTCCAAAAATAGACTAACTCTTGTGTCTGGAGAGGGAGTTACACTTTTATGCATAATATGTGATAATAATTAATGCGTAAAATAAAGCAAAGTAAATAGTACATAAATATATATAAGAAGAAAAAAAGTTGCATAATATGAGATAATTAATGCATAAAGTACATCACTATTTATATATTTATATATATATAAATATATATCTATATAATATAAATATCTAAATAGTGCTGTACTTGTCTGCTTCAATTATCTCATCTTCCTCCCCATATCTATCTATATACTATCTATCTCTCTCTATTCTCTCGTATATATGTTAAATCGAAGGCTTTCACGGGTACAATATGTGTTAGTTCTAAATACGTTGGGGGTAACCCGCGTCAAAAATTCTGGTCGTCAGGACCCAGTCGTCGTCTCTGCCGACGTTTTTTGAACAGATCTCACTGTTCTCTTCAGGGCGCTTTCGTGACCTGCTTTTCTCCCACAACGTAAACAACCGTTTGGTCCGGACTCGCCTAAGTGAAAGTTGAAAATTCTCACGTCAGGATGTTTGTATATATATATATATATATATATATAAACTACATATATAAAAAAAATTACATCACTATTCATACACATTTAATAAATTTAAATCTTACAGTTAAATATTTATAATATATAAAAAAATATTTCAACCAATATATATTTTCACTTAACCCAAAACACTCCCTTCAAAATATTCAAAGTTACCGAGCCATTGACTGTTAGATTATCGATTCAATATTTTAACTTTCTATAATAAAGTGAATATAAAATCTCTGATCCTCCGCGCTGAGTGTAAAAGAAAGGCAATCAATATGTAAAAAAGGGTTGAAATAGATTTAAAGGTCACATTGTAAAACAAACGAATTATGTAAACTACCCCTTGACGTCAAAGGCAATCACTAATATAAAGCCTCCCCAACAAAAGCAATGACTTCTCACATATTAAACGCTTTGTTTTGGTTTTACCACCAGTCATTGCAAACAGCCGATCCAATATAAATTCAAATTCGTGGATTAAACAAAAACACTTTTTAGTTCCTCGATATATATTTTGGTCCCGCAAACATAAAGGGACTTTAAAGGACCCTTGCTACGAAAAGATAATTGGTTTTTCAAAAAGTTTTCCCACACTAGGGGTCTCCAATCTTTGTTTGCTCTCTACGGAACCGGTGGCCAATTTTCATCTCTCATCGAATAGTCTTCCTCCTAAATTATTGAGTTTATTTTGACATAATTATTTTAATTCAATTTATAAAATCTTTTGTGACTATCACCGATATTTTATTGAGTTTACAAACTTTTTTAGGTAAATTTTATCGGTACTTATATGCAAATCGCACACCTGTTCCTGTTTGCACAATAGTGTCCGGGCGGTATCAAGTGCAGCGCGTGACGCGTTATCGTCTACACTAGTATTTCTAAACATCATGCAAACTGGTTTAAAAAAACATTACAGCTTTTCGAGAAATTGAAAAGCAAAAGTAATTTTTGAAGTCTCCGTAAATCAAAATCAAAATTTAAAAAAAGCGCGGTGTTTGTTGCATAATATGTTGCGCATTCTCGGTATATCCACTTTTTTTAATATTAAAGGCATGTTCAATGATAATATGATATTTTAGTTGTTTTTCAATATAATAACTTATTTAGATTTTCTTTAAAGATATTCTAATGTTAAAGATATTCTAATGTCTAATATTCTAATTTTCTATGACAAATAATCAAAGATTGAAGGACATGCACACACCAACTCAAGAAAGGTCTTACATACGAGTATATTTCAGATACAGAGAAATGTATATGTTCTCCTAATGTGAATTTATAAATAATTATTACAAAAGTTTTAAGTGCTGCATTTCTAAATACTTTATACTTTAAGACCTGCCTATTTAAATATAATACAATTAAAAAAATATATTATTCTTCTTCTTCTTCTACCCCTTATCCTATTAGGTCGGGGTCTCTGCACCGCTTAGGAGGTTCCAACTCTTTCTATCTTGGGCTGTGCTCTCCGCGTCAGCCCAATTTAATTGCAACCAGTTTTTCCGCCAGTTTCTCCTAGGACGGCCCCTTGGTCTTCTGCCTTCTGGTCTTGCCTAGAATATCTACTTTGGCATCTGCCAGCATCCGCAAGGTATGTCCCAGCCACCGTAGGCGTAGCTGTGATTTCTCGATAAATGTCACTAAGGGTTCCACTTCGAGACTTTCTCTTATCTGCGTGTTTCTGATTCTGTCCCTTTTGGTAACTCCTACTATTCCTCGTAGAAATCCCATCTCGGCGGTCTGTAGCCTTGGACGGGTTCTTTCGGTGTGTATGATATGAATAATATGAAATAATATAAAAATATTTTATATTTTCTTATTACTTACTTACTTGGATTAAATTTTAATGTTAATTTTTTAATATTTTCACGAGTTTTTATAATAACAACAATACTATGGAAACGTCTAGAACGAGTCTCTAGTGCAGGGGCGTGCAGTAGGAACAAGAAGCATGACTTTTATTTAACCGTATATTTGGGGAATAAAATTCGAAATTTATTAAATATTTATGTGGCAGAATATTAGGAAATATTAAAATCTGACTAATATATTAATTATTGTGATAGGAATATTACGAGCAACATCTGTTATTATGTTTTTTTTTTCATATTATATGCTTAGGAAAAAGTCGTGCTTCTAGTACCCTCAACATGCTTCTACTCTAGTGTTATTCACAAATACGAGGGCGTGAATCAGCCATTTCTTTACTTAATTTTACCTAATTTCTTAAAGATAATTTAAGATAATAAGTGGCCTATTGGTTTGAAAAATTGCAAAAATAATTTGTTAAACAATATTATTTATTTGAATGAATGTAAATACATAAAATATATTGAATTCTCCAAAAGTAGCGATCGCGCCACGAACCACTACGTAAGAAATGGTTTAAAAATAAACCCTCTGAAAGGAATTTAGTTTATTCGGCGGGGCTTCGCTGATTTAAGTGTTCCGTGTACTGATTGCTGTGTATTTTATTGTAGTTTTGCCCCGAAAGCCGCTGTGGTGTGATTTAACCCGACGATTGAAAAGATAAACCTCGTTCCGCCATTTGCAATACATGCAATACAATCTCAAGTCGAGCTGTTTCTTTTTTATTTGTTCCGGCGGGAATTTCGGGGCAGTTTTACTTTAAATTGAAACTTTATCGCAAATTTGAAGCGGTTATTTAAGGAAGCACGGGGTAAGAGGGGTAAAGGAAGACACAAGATTTTATTTTATGTATTTACGAAGCACAAAATATTGGCGTTGGTTAGATACAAAAATGTAATTGGTTACATTTGAGTAGCTTGTTGGTCATGTGGTTAGGATTCGCCTCGTAATCCAAAGGTCGCGGGTTCACACCTCACTCCAGATATGTAAGTTACTCCTATTTTTATAGCACAATTAGAAAATTGTAAGAATATTGATGTGACACGGATTCCGTGTTCGCATCTCTATTTAAAAAATATATATATTTGTTTAGGAAAAGTTAAGTCTCACAGAGATTATGAATATGAGAAACGTGTGTGGAATTTCTTTTTATACGATGGCCCGGGGCTTACAACCTGTAAGCTGGCTCAAGTAATCACTCTATATAATGCAACGTTCACTAATTCCATCGTAAGAATATCCACAGATTATCACACTTATGAAAGTTCTATATATGTTGAAATCTGAGAATTATTTGAATGGACAATGCTAGAGATATATATAGTATTTTCTGATGAATCAGTTAGTATACATAGATTTTCGCAGCTGGTAATGATATCTTTAAAATCTAGTAATTATGTTATATCATCATACCTTCATATAAATAATGTTTGTTAAGATTTACATTCGTTTATCCACAGGTATTAATTAATTATTCTTACGGTAAATTTTTATCTCAATATTTATTTTATATTTGTTTATATATATGTGATAAAATACTTGAACTAGAAATTAATAGAATGTAATGATATCGGGACAATAATATACATACATACGTATATCCTTGTGATGGCTCCTCTTCTTCGCCTTTCAGCTCGATCCTACTCCTAACTGAGTTTACGCCTTGTTAGAGGCAAACAAGCTATCTATCTACGTCGGATGAAGGCTCTACGGTTTTTAACGTAGTATTTCCAAACACCCTCGCTTTATTCAAGACCTCCCCAGTTCACGTTGTGTAATTTTTTGTTTCGAACTATAGGGGATGAATTGGTTTTGTGGTAACCCTATCGCAAGCTAAACTTAAATTAAATACTGGGGTATGAAGTTCGTGAATGTTCATGGAAAACGCAAACAAAACTACCTAGTACGTCAAATAAGCCCTACGGTGCAATTGCTAAAAATACTATGTTCCGTGGCCCTATATTGATTACCTAACGTTCCTCGGACTGAAGCCCCTGCATCTGATATAGCTGCGCAACCGGAATACGCGATCCTCTGCACCCACGCCCTCTCCGCTCGATCCCCCATGGTCCTACCTGTATGGGATCGACCGCCATCCACTGGAAAGGTTAGTGTTTTCTTGTAATTGGCCCAAAACTCTGTACATCAATTATTGTTTTTTTCAAGATTGATTAATTATATGGCTGTAAGAAAACCAATAAATGAAAATAAAAAATAAAATAACGTGCCGTTATCACATGCGCATGCACATATAGAGTACATAGATCCCCTGAAAGCCCTCAAGTTCATCGTAACCGCCCCTATGGATGATTCCGTCTTCGACGCCCTCGCTGGTTAATAATTTTATCTTCCGCCGTTATCTCGCTGTGCTTATTCCTTACGATCTTTTATATTTACTCTGCATTATTTTTATATCAATTACATTGTTACGTTTATTTACTAGCCGGCCTAAGTTCCGTCACCTGTATCTGGCCCTATGTCTCATTCTAGTGGTACGTTGGGTTCTAATGGATAAGGGGTTTGTAGAAGGTATGTGTAAATGTATGTGTACGCGGAAAATGTGGTTGCTTAAAATTCGGCCCCTCCGTACCCAAAGGCTCATCGGTGACTGATCCCATCTTCCTTCTCCCGACACGAGTTCCGGATACGTTGACCTGAGCCTGGATGCGCCTTTTCAGGTTGGGCCTCTTCTGTGCAAAGTACCGCACCATCCCTCGCGTCAGTGTCTGGCGTCCGGGCTCAGAGCCAGTTTGCCCCCCGAATTCCAACTCCTCCAGGTTAAACTTAGTTAAACTACGGTATATATACTGAAGCTACTGTAAAGATGGTCCCGGGCCACCTGTCAAGTCAAAAATATGCGAGTGGGGAAGGGGAGTTTCCTAGGCTCCCCAACCCTCGCCTGTGAGCAACTGCAGCCCATTGGCCATTCGCGACACTACAGTGACTGCAACCACCCTCCCAGGTAGTACTTATTATAATCTGATATGCATCAATACGTTCAATCCATTCCAGACGAGGGAAGACATCCGCACGGTGTTGTGCCACCCGTGAAGAGCCCCCTCATACACTACGTACGAATAGATACATACTAATAAAATATAATATACATACATATACTTACATATACAATACATAAATAAATACTTGTAATTGTTGGTTGCCATGTGGTTTCACGAGGCCATGACCCCTCGTATTAGTAGATGGAAAGGTGGATCTGGACAGTAGGGATATGCCTAGCCCCTGGCCAGGGATGTCGGTGTATTTTCTCCAAATGGTGTACAGCTAGAATCCTGCCATCGATGATGATTGGATCTGCCTAATTATCTCCGACTGATGTGTAACTGGAACCCTGCCATCACTGATGAAGATGATGTTGTCACTATCGAAACGTCACCTGATGATATTTAGCTGAACCGCCGCTAGTGATGATGATGATGATGATGATACTATCGTAACGTTTCCTGACGATATATATCTGAGACACCGCTAATGATGATGATGATACTATCGGAACGCCTCCTGACTATATATGACTGGGACACCGCTAATGATGATGATGATGATGATACTATTGGAACGTCTCCTGACGATATATAACTGGGACACTGCTAATGATGATGATGTTGATGATACTATCGAA
>JADDOH010004357.1:0-12323 GCA_016648135.1 Agrypnia vestita
TTTTTCACCTTACCAATTTGCTTCAAGTGGATTAAAACAGTTTTATCACTAACACCGCAGCCTGTAGCTAACTCGGATGTGGTTTGCGATAGATTCCGCTTCCACAATAGCCTTCAATTCTTCATTATCAACTTTGGTCTCCGGCCGTCCACGGGGCTTGTTCTGCAGGTCGAAATTTCCAGAACGAAAACGTTGGAACCAAAAACGCACTGTGTTTTCTTTTGCGGCACCGTCGCCATACACATCATTAATCCTTCGAGCCGTTTCTGCAGTACTGGTACCACCGTGGAACTCGTACTCGTAAATAACGCGATATTTCAAGTTTTTCATTTTGTAAACTGAGTGACGCAAAGAAAAAAACAATTGAGGAAAAAACAAATGAATTATAATTTTCAAAACACAAATATATGAGTAAATAGCTGTATAAATTTTGATTTGGAATTCCTAACCAAAGAGAAGATATTTGAGATCAAATTTGCCAGTACGGCAAAACGCCAATTTCATATGTAAGGACCTAATATATGATTTTTTGATATGTGGGGAGGAGATGTGTATAAATTTAGTTTTATTTTCATCTATCACTAAACTATTGTCAAGTTGTGAACACTTAATACGTTTTTATAATCCTATTGCAGATCCTATACTATTTGGCCTACGTTTTTACCTCTTGCCACAACTATTATCACATAATTATTCATATTCTGTTCAAATTCAGTAAATTTCTATAAAGATTGTGATCTTCGAAAGATTTTTTTTTTTAATTCTTTCAATTCCAAAAAGGAAATAAATTTGACTTGTTTTGTACACAATTTTTATATTCATACATTATGAAATAAGATGATATAATTAAAGATTGGGTCAAATATTAGGTCCTTACATATGAAATTGAGGTTTAGTATGGGAGGAACATAAAGCTGATTTTTTTTTATTATAATATATTTATTTAATCAAAGTATGTACCATTGCTATCTATGCACTTTTGCCATCTCGTAGGTAGTTCATCGATCCCTTTACTAAAAAAACCATTCGGACGGGAATCAATAAAATTTTTGAAGGCGGTTTGGACTGCCCCATCGGAGTTGAATTTTTTCCTTTGCAAGAAGTTATCCAAATTTCGAAAAAAATGGTAATCTGTTGGGGCAAGGTCCGGAGAGTACGGTGGATGTCTTAGACATTCCAATTGAAGCTCCTCTAATTTGGTAGCCGTCTGTTGTGCAGTGTGTGGTCTAGCGTTATCATGAAGCAGCAGTGGCCTAGAGCGATTAACCAGCCTCGGTTGTTTAGCAGCTAGCTTTTCCATCATGGTTTGCAGTTGCTGACAATAGACATCTGCCGTAATCGTCTGGCCAGATTTAAGAAAGCTGTAGTGAACGACACCAGCACTAGTCCACCAAACGCTCACAAGTAACTTTTTTGGAGTCAATTTTCGCTTGGGGCATGGTTTGGCTGGTTCGGCAGGGTTCAGCCATTGCGATGAGCGCTTCCGATTATCGTACAGGATCCACTTTTCATCACAGGTAATGATTCGATTTAAAATCCCTTCATTATTGTGCCGGTTGAGTAATGCAACGCAGCAGTCAACGCGCGTTTGTTGATTTGCTTCACTCAATTCGTGAGGTACCCACCTTTCAAGCTTTTTCACCTTACCAATTTGCTTCAAGTGGATTAAAACAGTTTTATCACTAACACCGCAGCCTGCAGCTAACTCGGATGTGGTTTGCGATGGATCCGCTTCCACAATAGCCTTCAATTCTTCATTATCAACTTTGGTCTCCGGCCGTCCACGGGGCTTGTTCTGCAGGTCGAAATTTCCAGAACGAAAACGTTGGAACCAAAAACGCACTGTGTTTTCTTTTGCGGCACCGTCGCCATACACATCATTAATCCTTCGAGCCGTTTCTGCAGTACTGGTGCCACGGTGGAACTCGTACTCGTAAATAACGCGATATTTCAAGTTTTTCATTTTTTAAACTGAGTGACGCAAAGAAAAAAACAATTGAGGAAAAAACAAATGAATTATTATTTTCAAAACACAAATACATGAGTAAATAGCTGTATAAATTTGGATTTGGAATTCTTAACCAAAGAGAAGATATTTGAGATCAAATTTGCCAGTACGGCAAAACGCCAATTTCATATGTAAGGACCTAATATTAATTTATATGTAGGTATTATCAAAGCATTGTTGAGTATTGGTGGTCAAATTTAAATGATCACAACGGAATATTGCAACTTATAAGTAATTAAGAAAACCTAAAATTTATTTTACAAAAGGTTATAAGTAACTAACCCATAAAAACCTAGTTTTTATTATACTCCCTTTCTCTTTTGTATTGTTTCCAATTTGATATTCTATCAACATATAGCCGACTGATCGGACCCATGACTCGAGTCAGACTAGGTGAAACAGGGTTCGCGCCTTCTCTACGCTTCGGGCTCTTTTTTCATTTATACGTAAATTTAGAAAAATCCAAAATATTTCTATAATAATTAAAAAAAAAAAAAATTATTTAGATCATTTTCATCGTCGCCGCAAGTCTGTTTGCAAAGTTTCAGCTCGATTGGATTACGATACGGAAAAAGGGTTAAAAATCGATCCAAATTTTTTTCGTCAGACAAGCAGACGCTACGAGTTAAAAGAAACGGGAATAAAAAAGTAACCCATAAAAACCAAGTTTTTACAATACTCCCTTTCTCATTTCGGGGTTTTGTGTCTACCAGACGCGTTGAAATATTTTCATTCAACTTAGTAAGTTGTATGAAAAAATCATTCAAAATTTGAAAAATCCAAAAATTTATTATTTTTTTTAACGAAAATTTGATAGATCTTCTTGATCATCGCCACGAGTCTGCTTGCAAAGTTTCAGCTCGATTGGATTACGGGAAAAGGGTTAAGAATCGATCCAAAGTTTTTTCGGCAGACAAGAAGACAAGCAGACGCCACGAGTTAAAAGAAAGGGAGTAAAAATGGAAAATCTTGGTTAGACTTTCCTCATGCATGTATGTACGTTTCCCCTGAGAATCATTAGATTGGTCCAAACTTCACGTTTCAACAGTGATTTATTTGAGTGTTCGGTATAAATTCGCCAAGAGGGTGATCTGAATTTGATGGTTGATTTATGGGAAATGTTCCCAGACTCCAATTATATGAGTTTCAAAGATTTCTCTGACGCCCACATTTAAAAATGTTTCAGAATATTTTTATCCATTTAGTACCCAATAGTAATAGAATTTTGTTTTCTCAATATTTTCAGAAAATTTTAAATTATTATTTTTAAATACAGTGCGTTATGTTGGTAATATGATATAATTTAATGATGATGGTAAATTTAATGTTAAATAAAATACTAACAATTAGTCTTAAAACTATTCAGTATGGGTTATTCATTGCAGTATCATTCAATTTATTAAAAAAAAAAAATTTTTCTAATTTCTTTTTAAGATCGACTACCTTCAAATAGGTAATCCCTAGTTAGGTAGTTGAAGTGTAACACAATACAAAAAATTAGATACGAATAAAAACTTAATGTTTAGTTATTTATTAAAAAATATATAAATTCGGAGATGGCAGACCATGTGAGATCACAAGGACATCACTTCGCCTATTATAACGTAGAGATATCACATATATGCAAAAAAGGATAAAAATATACATTTTATACAAATATACATGGAAATAAATCTAGATACTGCACTTAAAATACAAACTCTACCTATTACATCCCCCCTCCTATCCATACTAGCCCCACCCAGCAACCACATTCACTTTTCACCTACCACTCCCCCGCTCCCGACCACCTCACCTCATCTAGTAGTTAAAATGTATTCTAGTCTTAAGAGTTAGTTTATTACTGAAGATGATGCAGTAGGCATCGAAAACGTTTTAATTATGTGTTATTGTGTGAAGTAAACAACGCTATGTTTTATTCATTGGTAGTATTATTGGTAGATAGTAATTATAATGAACTTCCACAAAGTTAATCACGAAAATTTCGAAATATTAATGAACATTTTATTCATATTTTAATATTTCATAATATTCTACCAAATAAATATTTAATTTCGATTTTTTTTTCCATATATATTATGTTTAAATAAAAGTCATACTTCTTGTTCTCACCGCATCCTCTGGTATTTAGGTATCTGCAGTTCTTTTACGCCTTTCTTACATACGCCTATCCTTCTACGCTCTAATTTTCTCAGGATCTATCATATGTTTCAGCGGCGTACATGAAAATGGCAGATTTTATCATCTTATTCTAGTTTTATTAAAGTTAACATGCCCGTGTATCTTCTTAAGTTTTAGATTTTTGCAAGTCCTCTTTTTATTTCGGCATTACGGTACCTCTCATGTAAAATCAGAAATTTCAAAATAAACCACGAACATTACCCATTACCCAGAACCATTACCTATAACCATCAACAGCTGCATAACATTGTGTACTAGTCTCCGCAGTGTTTAATTTGAAAATGTTATTTCATCGTTACTTTGAATTAAAGCGGATCAATATTTTTTTTGTATTTTCAATCCTAGATAAGCACTTGTTCCAAAAAAATTTATCCCGAAGGTTTCCCGGTAAACAAATTATAACTTCGATAACTTGGTTTTATGCGAATATATTACTTTCCGAATTCGAATATATTCTTCCTTTTCTTCAAGATCTGTTGATCTGTTCTGATATTGCTACTCTTGGGACGTCGAGATTCAACTATCCCTCCATCCTTCAGGTGGTCTTCTAGGAAGACGATTACCAGGTGGAACTTCATTAAGTACAATGTAAGAGATTCTAGAGTTGTTCATTACGTTTACATGATTCTCCAGAATCTTCTTACTATGCTTCATCACAAAATACCTTCGATGCCATAGGTCTGTCTTATTTATTCATTGCGAATTTTTCTTAAAGTCCTCATATTCGATTTTCTCACCAGATTCTTTATTCTGGTTGTGACAGCTTTTGTTTCTACATCAATTCTATACCATGATTAGCCTCATATAAAAAAGTACAAGTTAATAAAAGCTATTAAAATTTTGCAACGGCAAATACACCAAACTTTTACCTACTCAAAGATTGATGAGGGTCCATTTACATATATGAGGTATAAAAGCAAAGGTATCAATATTAAAAAAAAAATAATGCAGTCATCGAGAATTACTAATTTATAATGTACTGAATTTGAGATATTTTGGGAAATATCTCAAATTCATTAAAAGTATTCATTTATTGGAAACATAATTTTGGAAGGGATTGATACATAAAATCTAGAGTTCAGTACACTTTAAATTGTCAATCCTCATTGACTGCATTTTTTTTTTGGATATTGCTGCCTTTGCTTAAATATCCCTCACAAATTATACTAAAAACTCATTGACAGGGGAAGTAATTTTATTTATTTTATTTTATTTAGTTTAGTACGATCACAGGCACGATATGCTCATACATTTTGTGCGTAATGGTATAACGTAATGTCAGCTATATAATCATATATATTATGTTATATTATTATATTTCAAAGTGTGTAATCATACAAGGCAGTTGTTTTATCTATTACATCAATGATCATATTGTCAATTACAATACAATGATATTTTTTAATTTTGATTCGCCATCTGAAAATATTTCTTTATTTCTTTGTGAATGAAAAATATTATTCGTTTTAACGAATCACAGTAATGGAGAGAAATATCCGATATTCACTTTAGATAAAATTAAATAAAAATATACGATTGAAATGATTTTGATAGGACCTGTTATTTTAATTTCGCAAAGAACATTTTGTACTTCAAGGCAATCGTTTATAATTTTATATAGTATCATTAAAATCATCAGCAATTATTTTTCTATTAGATAATGACAGAAGATAAAAGTGAACTAATCTGCTCGGTATGAAGAAAAATTTCAAAACACGGTAAGAATTTCCATAGTTTTCATAATTTGCATTACATTATCCTCACAAATCGTCCAAGAAGCATAACATCACTATGTTTCCAGCGTGTCGACCGGAAGTTCGTAATCCTTGACGAATTACATTAGTACATCTTCAACTTGCTTTGTTCCTTGTGTCAACTAACTCTGGACCGCTATCAGGCGGTTTTATTTATTTTGTAGGTTTGTTGAAACAAAGCCCCGCGTACTTTCATGATTCTTCAACGAACCACATCATATTTAATTTTAGCAGGTCTCTCCAAGTCAAAGTCTTTATTTGAAACGTATTTTATGAATTTTCTTATCGTTCCTGGAAATGGAGGGAAGGTTCTCAAATAAAATTTTGCGAAGCCAAAAAATTACATACATGAGATAAATCAAAGAATTTATAATATACGTACACAAAAATAAAAACATACGTAAAATTCGCGAAGGAAATATGGAAATTTGACGGAGATATTATTATTTCTCCGAACAATTCTACAAAGTCATATATTTTACATGAACATCAAAAGTTAAAAATTTTTGTATATCAATAAGACATTCTCAATTATAAATCTGACAAAGTCACTGACATCGAAAATATTGTGATGTCACAGGGCTATACCACATAAATATATCAGAACGATTTAGACTTTCTGATGTCAATCATAAAACCATCATAAAACAATCAATCATAAAAACAAAGATCGTCAGAGAACATATTCTTTTTTTAATTCATGAAAATTTACACTGTTTTAATAAAATAATTTAATAAGATAATATTTATAATTGATATAAAATAACTTTGTAAACACCACTTTTTTAATGAAATAAATTCAAATTATAATTATGTCACCACAAAATAATTTTGCTATATTTGAAGAAAATATTTTTTTATTAAAAAAATAATGAATAATTGAGTCATCGCTTTTTATGTTCCGAGCCAAATATTGATAAAATTTCATATAGAAAAAACTATATGCAGGTCCAATATCAAATAAAATTGCTAAATTTCTCCCTTTTTATACATATTAGAGCCACACGAGTATACAACAATGTAATTAAGAAGAAGAACGTAGTTAATGAAATTTCATCTGGTGATTGTAATAGTTAGCACATCGTTCAAACTTCTAGAATCTTCAATATAAGACTAAAATAGTAATATTTTTTCTGAATTCGCAATATCATCATAGATAATAATAATTATTTTCATTCATGTACTACTAAACTTCTCCAAAGGTAATAAAATGAATTATTTTAAAGGGTTAGAAATTCAAACAAATTTGAAGCTAACAATATTAGTTTCATTAACTCTTCTCTTCTCTCAATAATCCCACATTTAATCAGCACCAAATCAATAAATTATTTTATTTTAACCTAATCAATGTAAAAATTATATCTTTGAAAGTAGTCAGTTTAATCCTGCAT
Source organism: Agrypnia vestita (assembly GCA_016648135.1). Classification (NCBI taxonomy): domain Eukaryota; kingdom Metazoa; phylum Arthropoda; class Insecta; order Trichoptera; family Phryganeidae; genus Agrypnia; species Agrypnia vestita. Next base: position 7,335 of record JADDOH010004357.1, read on the forward strand.
CTGTCAATAAGAGATTCTGTAACACTCGAAACTTAAGTAGTAAAAAAAGTAACCCATAAAAACCAAGTTTTTACAATACTCCCTTCCTCATTTTCGGGTTTCGTGTCTATCATATGAGTCGGAATCTCCATACAACTTGTATGAAAAAATCATTTGAAAAGATCTTTAGATCGTCGCCACGAGTCTGCTTGCAAAGTTTCAGCTCGATTGGATCACGGGAAAAGGGTTAAAAATCCATCCTAAGTTTTTTCGTTAAGTAAGCAGACGTCACGAGTTATAATATAAATGGAGTAAATAAAAACTCACACATAAAAAACAAGTTTTTATTATACTCCCTTTCTTTGTAAAATATAACAACAATCAAAGACGTATTAAAACATATAACACAACACTTAACTTACAGTAATTTAATATATTTCTAAAATGTCAGATGTTTTGAGCTTTGATAGGACACTCCATGCTTTGAAGATTAAATTCTAAAAACATTTGTCCGTCAATTTAGATTTTAGACATTCGTAATGAAATACCTTTTATATATACCGACGGAGTAATTCAAATTTAGAAAATATTCAGCGAGGTTATCGGGCCGCCGTTGTTGTAATCAAACTTTTGAAATGATTCCAATTTGAAAAAACCAATAAAATTTCTAAAAATCTGAATTTATACTATAATTATTAATTTGGTAACCAAAATTTGATAGGTCTTCTTGATCGTCGCCACGAGTCTACTTGCCAAGCTTCAGCTCGATTGGATCACGGGAAAAGGGTTAAAAATCGATCCAAAGTTTTTTCACCCGGCAAGCCGGCAAGCAAGCAGACGCCACGAGTTAAAAGAAAGGAAGTAATAAAAAGATTATCAAACTCACGCAGAGGAAACATACTTCACATTTTACACCTAACTTAATATTCATCATAAATAATCTCTATAATTTTAACGCCAATCCATCAATAATATATGACAAATGAAACTCAATAATACTTAATAAACATTCAGAATTCAGACCAGAAACTCTACCATAATAAAATAAAACAACTTGTATTTAAGCTTGAGTAAGTAATAAGAATATCCTCGCTCTCATCTGAATTTAATATTTAACTCTCATCCGCTAACTTGGTTATCTTGTTAAAAGTTTGTTAACCTTTCATTACCAAACTCGGAAATAATATTTAAAGGACGACAAACGCAGATTTTCTTCGCCAAATGTCACTGTTGTTAACTCCTGTGTGTCGCTGGTGTAACGTAGGTCTACATGTCATAGAAAATATTAAATATCTACCTTATTTACCGAAAATAAAACGTCACATTTTTTGTAATCATCGAATAGACATTTTCACACCAAATGACTTAGTAAAATTGTTACAAATGTACGGATTTTTTAAAATAAAAAATATTTATTCATTACTCCCGTATTTTCGGCCAGTGTGAAAAAGAGATCAGAATATTGCGCGTCGCAGTTAAATTGAGTAAGAAAGAGCACGACAATACCACACATTTCATGTAGGACAGAGACGCGGTTGCTCGGGTTTCGGTGAAAGAGAAAACAATATCGAAAGAGCACGGTAGTCGCATAACACGTGTTAAACAAACACGGGCTGCGTCGACCGCGTCGTTGAATTTAGTTGGTAAGGATACGTCAGTGTGAGCGCACGCAAATTCGATATGCCATGATTTTATGATAATTTATTAAAATAATACAAATGTGTATGTTTTCCTTACATAATTATATGAAGGAACATTTAAAAAGTCTTATCTGTGTTGAAAATATATAATTTTTACCACATATTAAAAATTAAGTCGATTTTGAATCGTGAAACGCTGTGTTACACCACCGTTCCCGAAGAAATTTTTTAGCAAAGTCTTTTAAGAGTTAAGAAAGGTAAATTGTTTATAAAGTAGTATAGAAACCTTCTGAAATTGGCTCAAGTATCATATGAGATGACTCTAGGTGGTGTCGTATTAAATAAATGAAATAGAGTAGCAAAAACGTCGCGATGTTAGATTAAAAATAATATAAATTTCATTGTAATCTCCTGTCCACGACTACAACTGAGATGTTTCTAACGGGGTGAGCCTATCAAAAATAAACGTCAGCGAAAATAATATTTTAAATATAAATCTCATTGCAATGTAATATATAAATTATTTTCTTATAACGTTAGAAGGATAATATACCGAACGGTGTACGCGGGAGGTGAACGGCTGAAGCCGGTCGAATCCAACAACAAATACGATGTACCTATATTGTTGTTTAAAATGAAATATATTCTTCTATGGAATATTACTAACTAAAATTCAATTCTTCTTGTTTATTCTTCAATTAATTCAATTCAAATCAAAATTCAATTAAAATTCAATCAAAATAATGTTCTATACTATACGAAATTACTCTATACAATAAATTAACTAAAAATACATATTAACTGAAAATATCTCTACTGTGGTATTTTTGCTTTTGAATGCAATTTTAACTAAGAATTTTAACTAACATGTCTGATTTGTTTGAATATTATCTATAAAGATTCCAAGAACATTTTCTCTTGAATGGAATATTGACGACTTCTCTCATAAAATATTATTCTGCAACGAATATTCAATGAAATTATATTAACTAAAATATTTCTAACATCTTTCTAACGCATACAAAATTTGATAATAACTAATGCTCTTTGCATTTATTGACCTTTGTATAACCTAAATAGCCACAACTATTCCAACCTGTCTGTCCAGGTCGAAACATAAAACACTATTATACTTCTAAAAATACTATCTCTTACGTGACAAAAATACCTATTACTGTCGGCTATAAATTTATAGTATGGCTATGTATATAAAATTGGTAGGTATGTGTATATTTGGTGATTAATGGTCGGTGGTTGAAAAAATATATGGATGAAGAAAGGGAGGTAATGAAGACAGAGGATAGAATAAGGCGGTACATTATCAAAACAACACTGTGATGATCCAGGTAGATAGTAGGGTCTCGCGCCTTGATACATTTTATAATAATTTAGTATAGTTCCTGGTCCGGCACCAGAGTTAGACATCCTATGATGGTGTGTGTTGAATATATAAGGCGAAGCAAATTTATAATACAAATCATTCCATTGCAACTCAATGTAAATCATATTCTTTTCACGGCTAACGATGTAAGATGACCCTAATGTGGGTCCTACTAAATAATGAAGGTTAGTAAGTAGCAAAACGTCGCGTTCAAAATACAATATATTGGATTATTAAATATTTCATTATTCTTATATGTGAGCGCGCGACGCTCTGCATAACGACTACAAATTGCGTTGTAACTACATAATGATCGTGAGATAAATTATATTCTTCTATGAAATATTAAATAATGTATTCTATACAATATTAATACTCTGCCTGTGCTAACTATACATTTAACTAAAATATATATTATTAACTGGAAATAATTATTCTGTGAAAATTGCGCTTTTGAATGCAATATTAACTAAAAATATTAACTAAAAATATTTCTAACATCTTGGGTTCGCATACTATATTGAAAATACCTAATGCCCTTTGCATTTACTAAGTATATTACCTAAATAGCCACAGCTATACCATCCTGTCCGTCAGGGACGAAACATAAAACATAGTTATATTTCTAAAAGTGCTACCTCTTACGCGACAAAAATACCTATTGCAGTCGGGCTATGAATATGAACTATTTCCGCCTCATAATGGCGCCTGGAACCAATACTAAAAACCTCACTAGAAATAATAAATGCGACTAAATCTCGATAAATACAATATATACTATTCGTAATACGTCGTTGAATTGGCACATGATTCGTCTAATGGATGAAGGACCCCGTTGTGTATCGTAATAACTTCAAATTCTTTTATAGGAGCAGTGTGGAAACAATTGCATAATATTACGTAATAAAAACATCTAACGAACCTAATAATCTATACATTTATGTTACAATAAAATACGTTCACCAGAAGAATTCGTGTATTAGAAATAAAACATTTCCGTTTGGAGACAAACCAGTAGAATTTTTCGAACGGTGCAAAGGGAAAAATTCACACATATTAAATAACATTGAAATTAATAATCATAAACACTTTGTATTAGCAAATTCTTACCTTGAATGGTTTCGTCTTAGACGTGCATGAACCTGTTCATATTAATTCCTGGGGAAAATAATACATATATTTGCTATCTACGAAATAAGACATTTTTGAAGCAAAACTTCTTTATAAATAAGTAGATAAGGTCTCGGGGATGGTTTGTTCGAAAGGATTCTACAACAGCCCGTGAGTTTATATGAAATAATAGTTTCTTTGAATGCTAAATTTTGGTTTTTTAAACCCTCAGCATCTCTGCTGAGAGGGGTTGAGGCTCCGCGCCCGCCTAAACCCGGTGACCGACTTCCTAAGAGACTAAACGGCCCCCCTTGTTCCTCCGGAACTTACTGCATCCCGAGACTCTATCTCTTCTTTACGAGATGTGATCCTGTGACGCCTCTCTTTTAGGCTTATAATTGAGAAGGACGTACTCTTTTGGTACGAGTTTCTGATGATGTGTGTTGTCTTGAGGCGCCTTTCTTTTAGGCCGGTGTTTGAAGAATCATGTACTCTTTTTGTACGAATTGATGACGACATTAGCCTCCTTTGCGGGCATAGTCAGCGATGTTACAAATTATTGTGCAATCTCATTATGCCTTTTCAGAGCGGCGTCCCACGATTCTGCATCTTGCAACAGTTACTTTGGACAAATGTTAGAGTGTTAGTAACATATTTACAATATCCCAGCTATTCCATATGAGTGAATGATTTTTATATTTATTCTGGCCCTGTCTTTCTTACAGAGGACGATATAGAAGTTAACGTTTTCTATCAAGGTTTTACAGCATTCAAGCATGGAAATCCTTCCAAAGACATAGGGAACCTTTTTGTTGGTTTAAGTAGTTTGCGCCAGATGAGGTTAGGTGGTCGGTTTATTGACGACCCCGAGCAACAAGG